>PVHY01002984.1:0-115570 GCA_004024945.1 Uropsilus gracilis | reverse complement strand
GCTCAACATCGCTAGTAATAAGAGAAATGCAAATCAAAACCACAATGAGATACCACCTTACACCAGCAAGAATGGCCCACATCCAAAGAACAGACAACACAAATTGCTGGCGAGGATGTGGAGAGAAGGGAACACTACTACACTGCTGGTGGCAATGTAAACTAGTTCAACCACTATGGAAAGGGGTATGGAGGACCCTGAAGCTAATGAAAATGGATCTACCATTTGACCCAGCAATTGCTCTTCTGGGAATCTACCCAAAAGAGACCTCAATGTGGGTACAAAAGGATACCTGTACCCGGATGTTTACTGCAGCACAATTTATAATTGCAAGGTCATGGAAACAACCTAAATGCCCTCAAACAGAGGACTGGATGAAAAAATTGTGGTATATATACACAATGGAATATTACTCATCAATTAAAAATGACAAATTGGACGACTTCATAACAACATGGATGCATTTAGAAGAAATTTTATTAGCAGAAACAAGCCATAAAGAAAAAGGCAGAAACCAAATGGTTTCACTAATGTAAGGGATATAGGGGGAAAAAAATAAATAAAAAATAAAAGCCTTGAGGAAAGTCATAACAAGCTAAGCACCAAAATGAAACGCACAACTATGAACAGGAGGGAAAAGGGGGAAGGGAGGGGAGGGAGGGGGGGGCAAACCCTTGAGATTACAAAGTTGTGAAATTTATATATAAATAAAAAAATTAATTATTAAAAAAAAAAGAAATGGTGTGGCAGTGATATTGGAAGAAGGATATTTCTCCCAGCAGGTATTTTTTTTGTATATTTGACTTTTAATAATATATTAGTAGCCTATATATTCAAATAATGCAATTTTAACAATGAGAAGAATGGGGAGGAAAATAAACATGAACTTTAAATCAAACTTTAGAAAAATAAACTCAGCTACATGTCAAATGAATAACATAACTACACAAAGGAAGAGGACATGAAGGAAAGGAGAAAGGAAAGAAGGGAATAAAGGATGGAATTAAAAAAGAGATGGAGGGAGTTTGACAAGGAAATAAGTCCAAGAAAGGCATGAACACTTTGTCAGACTGAGTGTTTTCAGTCTTAACAATGTATGGTGGGAAGAGTTACAGGGAAGCAGTTCTCACCCCTTTTTATATTTGTTTGTAGCGGTGATATGGCTGAAGCAATTCTGAAATTATGTCAGATGAATTATAAAACTGTACATAGAGGTATGAATATTTATGTTTTTGGAAACTGAAATTTTCCCTATAGAAGAAAAGAGGTAGAGATAACTAATGGTATAGAGGGTGGCAACAAAAAGCCCTGTGAGGATACATGGAAATTAGAGGCATTATGTGGATATATGACTTTTAAATATGTGTTTGTGTGTTCGTGTAATGTGTGTTTGTGTATCCATAGATGCTTGTATGTGTGCATCACTGAATTTGTATATGTGAATTCACTGAAAGGGCCTAGAAGCAAAAGTCTGTTATTCAATAGACCAAATGTTCATTTATTGGTTTGTAATACTATACTCCACTGAAAGACCTTCAGAGAAAAGGCTGTCCCCAAGACTGGTGCAGGGAAGGTGGAATATGTGCCTACAACATCTTTTTATGCCAAAAAGCAAAGAAATGCTTTTTAAAAATGCATGGAGTATATCACAATAAATTAGGTTGAAGGGACTCTTACTAGCCCAATCTAGAAGCACTGATATCCAAACCAAAAAAGGAGTATAGTGGATTATAAATCCAGGGAAGGAAAATGAATCACTTAGGTTGGTATGAGTCTATGTATGTACTATTTATTCAAATGAAGGAATCAATAAATAAGCAAAGAAAGGTTCTAAGGGAAGCAAACTATGGTTCCATGTAGAATGCCAAGTGAGTGCAAGGGGAGTTCAAAAGCTGGAAAATCATAATTTTACAACTATCAGAGTAAAGACTGATTTAGGAAAGAAGCATCAATGGATGTTAACTAAAAGGAGGGGTGGAATCTGAAACAAATCAGGATTATTTGCACAATCTTTAAAAATCTATTTATCAATGACCAATTCATTGCAAAGGGGGGAAAAACAACCATAAATATACTATGAAGAAAAGTGACAACTCTTGGAGTGATCAAAATTAATATCAACAATGAGCTGATGATGGTCATCATAACCTCGTGAATGTGATGCCTTGAAGGGCTCATGATTACTTTTGTAGACCTAGATGGGAATTTATAAACTAAAGAAATACCAGACAAAAACAAAATATTCTACCAAAACTATAAAAGAATTGTATTTCTTAAATGACATTGTTCTAAATGACAAAGAATATCTGATAAATTGTTCAAATAAAAGGAAATTAAAGAGACATTGTAACTGAAAATAATAGATGATTCTAGGCTGAATCTTTGTATAATAGGAAAATATCTATAAGGGACATAAATGGATCAATTGAAACAATTGCAATGCAGATAGTAGATTAGATCAGATTGTAAGCTCATTGTTAGAATTATATTGAGAAGTGTACGGTGGTTATATCCATAAGAGAATATGCCTTATTCTTAAGTAATGGCAGTGAAGTATTTAGGGTAAAGACTCATAGTATAAACCACTTACTCCAAAATGGTTCAAGAAAAAAATATACACACACATATACCATAAAATTATGTCTGTAAGTAAGTACAAATGGATAAAGAAATGACATATAGGTTATTGAGATAGATGATAGATAGATAGACAGACAGACAGACAGACAGACAGACAGACAGACAGACAGACAGACAGACAGACAGACAGACAGACAGACAGACAGACAGACAGATAGATAGATAGATAGATAGATAGATAGATAGATAGATAGATAGATAGATAGATAGATAGATAGATAGGTAGATAGGTAGATAGGTAGATGGATAGATAGATAGCAAACGGGGCAATAGATTAACAATCAATTGATTTGAGCAAAGGGCATTTACATATTTATAGTTTTCTTTTAATTTTTATTGTTTGAAATGCAAATTTACCAGTACAAATTAAGATGATTATAGTAGTAAATACAAACAATGTTGACATCACTACAGTTGAACAGTGTTGTAACCAAGCTGAGAGGCAGAAAATGGATGGGGGAACTGTAGAATGTGAGAACCCACCTATGGAGAACTGAATTCTTCCTGGGGAAGTAGAAGTATAAATTGAAGACAGTTGATCTGTGGCTTGTGCTTGTGGCTTGTGAGAAATTCTTCCTGGGGAAATTAAAATATAAGATAAAGACAATTGCTCTGTGGCTTGTGAGAAATAGAAAAAAAAAGTTCAGAGGTATAATTGCTTATGGAGGGCAGAAAGAAAACTTGAGATATTATCACCCCCCCCCCCCAACAAATGTTGCAGTTAAAAGTAATATAACAAAAAATATTTCTGAGTTGATGGAGCCACCCATCGTGGGCTATGGAAATTGCTGTGTTGATGCTCTTACCTACTTTTCTGTAGAACAATAGTCTGATTAAATGCTCCTGGTTGGGCAAGGTGATCATAAAGTTTGGGCAACAGCACAGCAAAGTTCTCAGAGATTCCTGATGCAGTAAGGCATGCTATAAGCACAAAGACTTTCAAAAGTAAAAACTAAGATTATTTCCCAAACCTTTAATAAAGAGCTATTTTTCTGGTGTCTTGGGGTATGCTCACTGACACAGACACTGAGATGGAGTTTGGGGTGTCAGGGTTATTGCCTCATCTCAGTTACTGGGTAAGGAAGAACAAAGAGAACTTAGTGATAATTATATGAGGTAGTGTGCATATATATGATAATTTTCAATGATGCACATCGCTTGAAACTTAAAAACAACACAATCTTACTTCAATTGAGAAAATTAGTCTTTTAAAAGATGGTTATTCTCTGCTGCTGATGTTCACCCTGTAGTTGCTGAAAGTTGGAGGCTGCCTGCCCGCCCTGCTCTGGTGACCACATGTCCTGCAGCTGAGCACTAAAACCTTCCTCCTGGAAGGTGTATATTTATGTTGATCAAATGTGGTTACACTGGTCTCCATACCTCAAATACAGTTTAGGAAGTCATGCTTTGAACTTTCAAGAGCAAACATGTTATTTCTCAAACCAAATATTAATTAAACTGCTGGAGATAGAACATCAAACTATACAACTATTGTTCTCCACTGTAACTCTTCTTTAATTCTTCTGGATCTGTCTGGTAGTATGTTCTCGTATTGGATTATAGCTTATTCAAAGAATATATTTTGTTTGGCATGATATTTACACAGCATTGCAGATTAGTGGGATTAGTATTTTCATTGCTGATATTCATTTCCCCTGATACCTTCTTTAAATAAAACCTTACATAGTTAACATCATGAAACCTTCCACCCCTTGATCTGAACACCACGAAATTTAAGACAAACCATTATGATCACCGTTCAATATAATTAAAGAAACACTAGAATCAGTGACAAAGAGATCTACCTGGATAAGAGTCACAACACTAACCACTAGTAAAAGTTCAAGTAAATTCAACTCCTATTTCCTTTTTCTACAAAAATTTTTCATCAATAATATGAAGATAGTCTGCAAATTACAAAGCACTCTAAAATGCTGGGGCTTGGATTTGTTCTTATTTTCATCCTTACCATACTTGATGGTATTATTATTATTCTATAATATATCACACAAAAAATATATGTAAGATGTCAGCCTTCATTTATTCATGAAAAAGATACTATTTCTTTTTTTTTTTATCATCTAAGGTGGATCAGGTATTATTTTCGGTTCTTCCGCCAGTGTATGAATGTTTTCTTACAGCAAAAGAAGCATCAGCAGTGAAAGGCTTAATAAGATGTGTATGTAATTTTTTGTTGTTGTTTGGGAGGGCTGTGACTTCAGGCACAGTCACCTATTAATTAAAGCTGATTATTAGTATTACAAATCTGTGTCAGAGTGCAAGCAAGGGAAAGAGGATTCCCTGTTGTGAGATGCTTACCATTTGGGCCCTGTATTCTCGTTTGTTTCAGGGCACAAATAGTGGTTCCTTTGAAAACGACTTGACAGCCAATTTACCAAGCCTTCCCTCAAAGAAACCAAAGAACAAAAATCACATGGTATATTCTAGAATTGTGTTTTCAAGACAATGGAAGTGAACTATCAGCGTCCTGCTTGATCTCTTGAGAGCCTGTTTTCTTCCATCTCTGCAGAATTATCAAAAGAAAGACTTAGAGAGCAGATGGCAGAGAAAGAAAAGGAGAGTTGCATTCTTTTTTTTTTTTTTTAATTGGAACTGCTAAAAACTTCCCAGGGTTCCTAAATATATGTATCATATATTTTACTCATATAAAACTCTATTTTGTCACTATTACATAACACAGGATACATTAATGGTATTTTTAATATATTTCAAAACCTCCTATTATCTCTCTTGATGTTCAGAGGTAGGTAGAAGAAAAGGAGGAAAGAATAGAAAAGGAGAGAGGGGAGGGTAGGAGAAAGAAAATTAATTTGATGCATTTCATTTCATTGACTGCCAAGAGATTTTATAAATTATTAGGGGAAGATATTTAGACAAAATTTAAGCTAAGTGAATTATTTAATAAACAGATGCCAAGTGGAAATGCATAATTTATTGCTAATATGCATAAGCTTGTTTAAGGATTCCAAGGTTTTTCTTTGTTTGCTAGACTGAAATTAGTCCCACAGCTATCCTGTGGATATCTGGAAAAGTATAAAAATATTCACACTTAATCTGTTTTCAGTTTAATTAGAAATACTTTAGCTATGGGTACTTTTTTATGTGTTTTGAGAATATAGACATAATTAAAGACAAAGGGAAAGGAAAACAAAAAGTACTTGAACACCATCACTTGTCTCCAGAGTCATCTCTTTTGACACATTTCTATATCGTTCACCTTGCTAACTTTTGATTATGCCACATCTTCACAACTTGGGGCCTGGAATGTTTTTCATTCTCGTCTTGACCCCATAAATGCTAATTTTAACATGAATTCAAGGGCACTTTTCTTACCCCTTCAGTTGGTTATTGATTCATTTGCTGCATTTCATATATGCACTTGGTAAAAATATACTATAAAATACATCACAGTGTGTGGTAATTATTGGTTTAGAGAAAAGTGTCAGCCAGGAGAATGTGAATTCCTCAGGATCAGGAAAGATGTCTTATATTCTTCTCAAGAAATGGATAAGGTATATTATTATTGGAATAGTAAAAAGTGTGAGTAAAAGAGGGAAATTACGAAGTTCTGAATGTATGTAGGAAAATATGCATAATAGAAATTCATAAAAGTTTAGTATCCTCTGTGCCACCATTTCCTTATCCCTTATGATGGTATAATTATAGAACTTTATGTTACAGCATTTTATGAGAGTGAAATGAATGAATGCATAAGAATTTAACTCAAAAAGTTGTCTGAAACTAGTTGAAGAATTAAAACTTGAAAGGAAACAGTAACAATGCATGGTAAGCATTTAAAAATTGCCATTGTGATAATGATTTGAGGGGGAGAAGATGATTCTTTTATCTATAAGCTCTATAAGCTCCTTGGTAAAGTGGTTTGGTAGCACTTAATTTTAGTGGGTGGATGTTAAGAGAATTTAGTTTGTTTCTGTTGTGCCTTGAATTCCCTATATATCTTGGGTAAAATACACTTCCTGAGCCTTAGGATCCTCAGTTGTAAAATTAAATGTTGGGGGGAAAATGGTAAAATTTCTTCCACCCCTTAATCTAGGGGTGTTTTTTTAAGCTAGGCAGTATTATCCTGCGTTGATCAAAAGAAAATTTTAAGGTGCTATTCTTTAAGGCAGGGCTAGATAAATAAGAGTGCTATTACTTTATTTGGAGGCTATGGTATAGAAAACAGGAGCAATTGAAGAAACGGTTTATCAAGTTGGTGAGTTACCTTCCTCTAGCACAGGGAAAAATGGTAATTATATGCTAATAATAGAAATAGTTAATACAACTGTCATTGGTAGAACCTGAACTGCTACTTTATTAAATGAAGTGAGTTCTGCAAGCTGACCTCAACATTTTCTTTCTGTAGGTTGTCAAACGCCCCATTTCATGAGAAAATGCATTTTGGGGTAACTATATTACAGGAAGATCCATTCCAGATTATTGTGATGATTTCCATAAAATCAAACAGTTTCTTGACATCATCTCTCTTGTGTCTATATTCTTCTTTGTCTCTCAGAGCAGTTAAACCTGAAGATCAGAGACTGGATTTTACCATAAAGTGTGTGTTTGTGTTATACGTGCCACAATTTCCACTCAGGCCTCTAACTGCTTCTTCTCACCCACCTTCCTCCTTTCCACAGCAGTTGTAAACCTCCAGCTGTCCTCTTCTTCAACTCTTTATAATTAATTGATTTTAGAGACCTAACTTTTTTTTATGTCTTATATCCTTACTCCTCTTTTTTCTATTGTTAAGTTCAGGTCACTGAGATGACATTTAAGGTTTTCTATACTGGTCTCACTTCAATTCAGTTCAGTGATCATTTACAAACAGCCTAAAGAAGGGTGCATATTGGCTAACCTAAATTAACTGACAAATCACAATATATAAACTGATTGTGTTTTCACTAAAATTACTCAAGGATAAAATTTTGAGTAGGAAGACCTTTAAAAATATTTCAGTTCAGCACATTCCAATGAAACTTGGTGTAGTGATGGAAATATTCTACATTTGTGGCTATTGAGCACTTGAAAGGTACCTAATACCACTCATAAACTGAAGTTTTAATTCTGCCTAATTAGTTTTAAACTTAGTGTAACTAGTTATGCACAATTACTTTAAAGGTGATTTCATATAAAGAAGCACACCTAGACAAGTCAGAGCTACTAACCCAAGGTCACCTACCTATAAAACTCCTATGTAATCTTAAACTCTTTTACACCTGCATGCAGATGTTTATTACAACACTATTCATATTAGCCAGGACATGGAAACAACCCAAATGTCCCCAAACTGATGAATGGCCAAAAAAGGCATGGAAAGTTGTGGTATATTGACACAATGGAATATCATTCTGCAATCAGAACTGACAAATATGACACATTTTTGATAACATGGAAGGACCTAGAGGGAATCATATTAACAGAAATAAGAAAGAAAAAGACAAAAACCATATGTCTCACCTATAGATGGGATATAAGAATAACAAACAAAAGTCCAAGAAAAGGTCAAAATAAGTTAACAATGGAACTGGGGCAAGCAACTAGGGAGGGGGGAGGGGGAGGGAGAAATCAGGGGAGGGAGGAGCACAAGAAGATCAAGATGAAGTCTCATGGATGATAAGGAAGAGAGAGAACCCTGGGGAATGCAATGATGTAATATCTATCTATCTATCTATCTATCTATCTATCTATCTATCTATCTATCTATCTATCTAGATGTGTGTGTACAAAACAGAATGATTAATACAAATAATAATAATAAAAAGAAGTATGTCTAAGACAGAATTTAATTCAATGATCCTCAATCTCTTGCTGATGGCATTTCATTAAAACATGTGTGTAAAACAAATCTTAATGCCTACTGGAGGAAAAAACCTAACCAACTCATTCACCCAACACAACTCAATACAAAGACTATCTTTTAATTTATACCCACTATCTGACGTATTTCACTATTTCCACTGTTATCAGCCTCCTCCAAACCATATTCTCTCTCTGTATTCATCCTTTCATACAAGGATGACTTACATGAACTGGCTCCCACTAACTTTGTGACACTTTACCACACTCACATTATTCCAGATAGGCTCTGGCCCCACAGGTCATCTTACTGTTCCTCCAGCACTCCAGACACACTCGGGTCTTTACATTTGTAGTACCCTTTACCAATGGAACTTTTACATAAAGATCTACAAGATAAATTTCTCCACTTCCTTCTCAAATAACTCTTGCTATAAAGAAATAGAGAAATCAAACAAAGTATCAGGAAAAAAGCAAATTTAGCAAGCTGATCACAGATTTAATGCACACATAGGTTGAGGAAAAGGGGAAGAAAAAGGGGTCAAAACAGAAGAGGGTCGAGTACAAGGGATTGTAGTGATGTGGGTGCAGGTGCTATGGTGGTGGGAGAGAGAACTCTGGGGAGAACATGAGGGGTAACAAATATGATCTGAAAGTTAAAAAGAGAATAAATATTAAAAATTTAAAAAATAAAATAAATACAAAGAGTATGTGTCTATTACCATTTAAAATAAAAGTGTTGTGAGAGAACGTGGCTAAACCCTACACAAATAAGATCAACTGAGGAAAATTATAATGTCAAAGGTATGCCTAAATATCTTTGACTTGACCCTGTTTATTCTAACATAAACCGTCATGTAAAAACTGAATAGAAACCAGTAAGAACACATAGGCTTTGAAAGGAAAACTTGGAAAATTCCTGGAAAGATCATATGAATGTAGCATTACAAGATAAATGAAATCCCTACCAAAAATAAACCAACCAACCCCAAATGAAACCCAGTGGAAGATGATTTCACAGTGAAAACTGCCAAAACTCTCAAAGAAAGGAGTTTTGAATGACAATGAGACAATGCAACAAGTGAGAGGATTTATATCCAAGAATCAAAGACAACAGGAACATCTATAAGTGGCTCCCAATTGTTTCATTTCATTCTAGAACATGCTGGCAAGTCCAGTATTTGTAGGGCTAGAGAGGAAGTGGTATCATTGGCATCCAGAAGCACAGTGGAGGTAGAATCCCTCCTTTTTAGGGAATCTGTCTTTTTGTCTCTAAACATCTTTTAACCAAATGACTGAGGCCTAGTCACATTGTAGGAGGTCATCTGTTTTATTCCAAGTCAGCTTACGTAAGTGTCTTTGTTGCGGGGGGGGT
This sequence comes from Uropsilus gracilis, assembly GCA_004024945.1. Taxonomy (NCBI): domain Eukaryota; kingdom Metazoa; phylum Chordata; class Mammalia; order Eulipotyphla; family Talpidae; genus Uropsilus; species Uropsilus gracilis. Next base: position 105,735 of record PVHY01002984.1, on the reverse strand, counting down.
GGGGTGGGGTGGTAAGAGTTTCAGGTATCTCAGCCTGGGTAGGGGTGGAAGGTCATTTGGGATGTCACAACCCAGGGTGAGGATTGACAGGTGTTTCATCTTGCCTGGACTTAAGTAGTATTTTCTTCTACAGGAATTACAGGCTACAGCCTCAGATTGAAGCCAGCTCTCTTCTTGCTCAAGGCACTAGCCTCTATAATTTGTTGACAGTTTACCTTCCATCCTGGATGCCTGTTTATGCACCCTCTTGTCCAGGGCAGTGATAGATCGAAGGAACCCAAATGTTGGCATGTGCCCAGATCAATAGCCAGAGGGGCTCTGCACCACAGACTTCATTCCCTCTTCGAGGTTGGAATGCCCTGCTATTACTTTAAGCGAAGGTCACATAGTTTAACGTGCTCTCAGTCAAGCTGATCTTGTGTCTACTGATGATCAGTTTTCCCCTCATGACTTTTAGCTTTGCTTTGTTTCAGTTTTTGCCATGTTTCTAAATGTGAGTTGGGCTATCTTAACTCTGCAGTCATCTTGCTGACTCCCCCAGAATGGCATTTAAAAAGAGATTGAAATAAATTACAGCTGTGAATATGACTATTATATTTGTGTGATCTGCCCTCCTGATTTCCTCTTACTTCTATAAGAAAATAAATCAGAGTGGGATGACACACTTCCTATGTTCTATATTGTCCCATTCATTTCCTAACTTTTCCTATCTCATTTCCTCACCAAAACAACACACAAACATAATTTAAAAAGTAAATAAAATAGCACTCTTTTCTAAAAGAGTAGAGTAGAAATGTTTTAAGATTTCTTTTAGAATTTCTATTTTAAGATTTTTATCCTTTCTTATGTGAACCCTTAGCATTTCAGTATTTTTGCAAGTCTTACTGGATAAAATTCTACCTGGTCTTATGAAAGGTAATTCTTTAAATACAATATTTAGTATGTAAGCATTTTACTTCTATGGATGAAATACATTGAGCAAAATAATTGCAACATGTATGACTGTGTTTAGCAAAAAGGATCTGGAAGGAAAAATAAAAATCAAGATAAAGGCTCTATTGTCAAACTCTCCCCAGGTCTCTCACCCTCCTTTCTTCCTTTGTCAAATGTCTCCTTTCATGGTCAAGGCCAAGGCTAAGAAGCAACATGTGCCTCCTTCAAGTTTTTTCTTCTTGTCCCTTGCTTCTTCCTCTCTCCTTCCAATTCTCTTCTAGATTTCCCTCCATGCCCAGCTCCATTCTTCCTCAGGATAGGGCAGTGAAACTGGACCATTTTTGGGTTATATTTTCTTGTTATAATCTTACAATCTTCAGATCTTTTTCTTGGAGGATCTAAGAAAAAGTATTTTTAGAAAGTTCTGATAGGGGCACTGTGGTGAAATTGGGTGTTGTGGCCCTCAGCATGCATGGTAGTGCTCCATTAGAATGGCAGTCATTGTGCCCTGGTGAGTGAAGACTTGGAGACAGGAAGCGGACTTCTTCCAAGAGGAGAAGAGTGTGAGGGGATTTAAGGAGAAGAGAAAGACAGAGGTGAAAAAGGCATGGAGAGGAGGATAGTGGAGGAGCAACAGGGAGGCTGTAGGCCTTGGAGCTGCTGCTGCCATGTGCAACAGCATGGTAGAGAAAGAAGCCATGCTGTGGGTTTCCATCCCTGGCCTAGGTTGATGAGGAATCTGGGGAAGCACGTTGGAGAAACTTGTGACTTGTGTAAACTGACTTGGAAATGTGGTACTTGAAAATTTGTTTTAACTTTGAAACTGCGAAATTTGGGAATATTCTGGAGACCTGAAGAGAACTTGCTGTATTTCTGTTTCCATTGTAAGAAGTCTGAAGTGGTTGCTACTGTTGTATTGGGTGAAACTTGCTGGTTTGAAGCCACTTTGAGTTGAAACTGAAAGAATGTCAGAGCTGTGCCTTTTGGAGTAGAATTGACATCATCCTGGTTTCTTTGTTGGATTTGAATCTTCCACTTTTGAAGGAGGGCTGATGATGACATCTTGGTTTCTTTGAAGTGAATAGCTATGCCTTTGGAAGAAGGAGCGACAATGCCATCTTGGCTTCTTCATCTAGCTTGAAGGTAAAAGAGCCCCCATTTTGTGGATGCACATACCTGAAGGAACCATGTGCAGTTTTGCACTAGAGACTGAACTGGTTGGTAAGATTACCAAAGGGGTTCCTTGTGCCCTCAGAAAATTTTGTCTATTGTCTTTTTAAAGAGTAAATCTGTTTTTGCCACATATCAAGGTAAATGTGGTATTGCTACTGCTCACACAGGCTGGGATGAACCTAAGGAGTAGGTGGGTTCAAAGGGTCATTTGCTCCTGTTTGTAAATTTAGATAAGTACCCTCTTTCGCTTGCTTCCTTACCTGATTTCAGTTCTTATTTCCTTTTTGTCCAATCCCTAAAACATGATAGAAACACAATATTTCTTTATTGTATGGAATAAAATAACTGTAAAGAAAGATGATTTCTTAATCCCTTACATCTCTTTGTTCTATAAAACTGTTATGGTTATCACTAGTGTTTTGATTATAGACTATTCCATGTTGGTATATTTCCTCTTTTCTTTAAGTCAGTAGTTTAAAGTTTTTAAAAATAGATTAGATTATTAATGTATGATTTTTATTTACTTGAATTTTATAATCAATTATATTTGCTATAAAATATCATTGAGAAATTTAATTTTACTCAGGGCATACATCTGGTTTGAGTAGGGAAAAAAATACCAAGAACTTTATGTGTTGTTAAGTGCTAGGAGATCTCTATTTTACTGTGACTTGATGTTACATCTATAGTTCTTGACAGTATTGTGCTTGGTTAAGTAAAACATTTCTCCAACCATAATAATTATTTACAGTATATTGACAGAGACTCACAAAACTTGCATGAATTTTAGCTGTCATTTTTTTCCTCCTTATTAATTTCCAAGTTGGGATATAATATTTCATTTCATTATCACTGTGTGCTTTCCTTTACATACTGTACTTTATTTGTTGCTTTTATTTTGCTTCCTTTGATAGTGTAACAGTTGAATATAAGAGAGTATCACTTTTATTTGTTCTTTTTTTTCTTTTTGCAGAAGGGAAATTAGCCCCTTGATGGAAGGTTCATATATATAACATATTAACATCATAGAACTCTTAAAGATATCTCTGTTTATTATTATTATTATTGTAAAACTTAAAGAAGCTATCATAATTTTACATTTGTTTTAGTTTTCACCTCAGTTTCCATTGTCATGCAAACTGACAATAGCAAAAATATGCTTCTTGGAAAACAAACCAAACCTCTTTAACATTGTTATCATCATCCCAAGTGAGAAGCACAAACCAATTTCTGCTAAAGATGAACTGAATGAGAGCTAGTACAAAGAATGAAATTACCATATGTGTTTCCTTGGATATTCTAACAACTTTAATTTTCCCTTTGCTCTCAAAGAAGTCCTAAAATATTGGATATAGAAAATAAGGAGTCTGTGATGTACTTCTGAGTAAAATTCAAATCACTGGCAAACTAAAAAATTGTTCAAAATAGTGTTGTGAGGTTAATTTTACTGTATTACTTAAGATGCTTCACAGACTGCTACTAGGAAGAATCTTTATTTTTCAAAAGCACTGCCACCATTTTCTTCATCGCTGCAATTAGCAGTTTAGTCCGGATAAACTAAAGAACCATAGCCAGCATATGAAATGCACTTTCCAAATAGAAGATCTTTTAATTATGCAAGTGGAATCCTTCAGGAAGAAACATAAAATGGCTCATATAAAAATCATAACTTGGGAGAAGCAAAGTACAGATGCCAGTCTCCCGTCCTCCCTGTGTCCACACCAACAGGCAACCAAGACAACACTGCTGAAAGATAAAGAGATAATTACCACATTAGGAACTCTGGTCTTATGGGAAGAATTAGGGAAAACTATAATGAAACTGTTTGCAGCAAGGCCAGGCCAGTGCATCCCAAAACAATAGTTATAAACCCCCACTCTATTTTGGACTCAGGAGCACAAGACAAATACAGGACTTTGCAGATCTGGCACTGGGCTGGAAAAGGGGCTATCTAGAGTTGGGATGCAGGATAGGGGTACATTACTGAAAAATTATAGTAGGGGTGCAGAATAATGGTTATTGACTTGACCCTAGAGCCCCCAATTTGCAACAATTGAATTCTGAACTGACAGCCAGGTTGACAGCCAGGTTGGATCACTGTATCTTCTCATGGAAGAGGTGGCTCTTATAGTCCAAACTTCTGCTTTTCCTCCACCCAGGACTAAAACCACAAAAGCTAAATGTTCTTACTAAGCAGAGCTTAAGCACCTGGGCCTTAATACTGAAAGCAAGCACCCCAGAGTAATATTTTGTACTGAAAAAGTGAAGACATTAATTCCTGGCTTCTAAACCTGTCTCAACTCTAATTCTAATCTAAATATGCACATTCTTGACCACAGCCTAGAGATTAAAATGAACACAAAATTATAGAAGACACTCAGCCAGGGAGCTGTTCAAGAGGAGAGAGCTCTGTGAATACCACCACAAAACTCTAGGTATCTGCAATATAGTAGGATGCATACACCCTTTATGCTCACTGGATAAAAGCTTTTGAATGCTACTGCTCCTGTTGCTTGCTTTCTTTCTTTTTATTTTAAATAATTTATTTATATATAAATTTCACATCTCTGTGGTCTCTGGGGTTCACCCCCCTCCCTGACCATCCCCACCCTGTCCCACCTCTCCCCCAAGTTGTGTATTTCAATTTGGTTGTTGGCTTGTTTTGACTTTTCTTCATGGATTTTTATTTTACCCATGCCCCATATAGGAGTGAAACCATTTGGTTCCTGTCGTTTTCTTTTTGACTTGTTTCTGTTAATAAGGATTCCTCTAAGTCTATTCATGTTATCATGAAATTGTCTAAATTGTCATTTTTAATTGATGAGTAATATTCCATTGTGTATCATCAAAATGGCCATCCTTCCAAAAGCAATGTACAGATTCAATGTAATTCCTATAAAAATTCCAATGACATTCTTTAAAAAGATAGAAAAACAATTACAGAAGTTCATATGGAATAACAACAGACCCTGAATATCCTGTTGCTTTCTACCTATTACCCTTTGTTATCACCAGTGCCTGCTTCTCTGAACATAAGCAAAAGCAGCAGTATATGAAATAATAAGCATCTAAACCTTGGGTAAAGAGTCAAAGACAATATCTAGCTTCTTACAGTAGGAGTGAAAAATCAATTTATAAACATAAAAAAGGAAAATCCCTATTACAACTAATAAAAACTAAAATTGAAGAGTCAGAATATATCACAAATGTTTTTTTTAAAGGAGGTCTCAATACAGCAGAACTTCAGGATATATCCAAAAGAAGTTCAAGGTAATAGTTATAAAAATACTAAATTTTTTAAAAAGCAGGAATAAAGACCCCAAAATATGAGACTATAGCAATTAAAGCTACTGTATATAAAAATACTACAAGTGAATTAAAAAGCACAATAAAGGCCCTCAACAGTAAACAGATACATGTAATGGAGATTTTGTGAGTTGAAATCACAGTAGCAGAATACACAAACAGAACACGAACATGAATTTATAAACTCAAAATACTATGAGAGTTCTTTGGGAGAAACAACATAGGACAAATAAAGCCTAGATCATGATAACAATCCTGCAAAAAGTATTAAACAAGTATAAAAATAATGCTTTATTCATGATGTTTACAGTTCACAATAAAGACAGGGCGATGATGAACAGCACTACACAGATCAACAGAGCAGCAAGCTTCACAAAGAAGATATGGATAATTATGCAAGAAGAGTTATAGAGGAACTTACTAATAAAAGAAGATTTGACACAGTGGTCCTTGTGCACAATAGAATAAACAGACAGGGAAAAGTGAGAATATAGAATACCTAACAATTTTTCCAGTAAGACATAACATATAGAGCTACATACGTATATGTACATTATACATGTATGTGTAGATAGATAGCTAACTAACCAGAGACAGACAGACAGACAGACAGACAGACAGACAGACAGACAGACAGACAGACAGACAGACAGACAGACAGACAGACAGATAGATAGATAGATAGATAGATAGATAATTACTTTGATATTCTGTAACATATTTTATGAGCAGTTTATGGAAACTAACAAGTTAAAAATTTATTCTTATAGTTTTAACTTATCTTGGTGTCTATAAGCTGAAGATAATCCAACATATCTATATTCAAACAAGATCAAGTTCACTGTCACAGCAGGGTAGACCATCAGAAGAATCCACACACTATTTCATTAAGAGGGTACTTGATTGGTTTGTTATGGGATTTGATCCTATTGTTAGATCATTTGAGGAAAGGTTTGAGAAAAATTTTTTTTTCTCAGAATTGGGTTCTCTTAAGAAAGCAGAGGCAACTCAACGACTGTGTATCTTAAATTTAGGAGGCAGTGATAACTAATTATATTGAACTATAAATGGTAAAGAAAAAAAAGTCAGTGACTTGAGTGAGATGGGAAAGAAGGATGTGTGATATTTTCTCAGATGTGCACTTTTTCTGCTGTTTTTATTTGTGTGTTTGTGTATGTGTGTTCCAACACACTGATGATGATGCTTTGTAAAATTCTATGAAAACAAATTCACTACTTAGGGCATTCTATGAATTACCACCCTGATTTCTTCATGAGTCTATATGTGGTGATTTTAAAGATAGACCCACAGATTCCTTATTACTCCCTTCTTCATTAAGTGGGATTTCCTTCTCTGACCATTTACTGTGAATCCACAGTAATGATTAATGACTGATTTCTAATGAGTTGATATGATAGGGTTTTGTTTTTGAGATTACATTATAAAAAAGTTGTAGTTCCCATAATAGTCTCAGGATTCATCTCATTCTTTCTCTCCTGACTTTTCTTTCCCCCGTGAAGTCTGCTTGCCTGCTAACAGCTAGGTGAGGAACTATGAGGGAAGTTTGAAGGATAGTGTTTAGCCATATGGCGTCCCCTGGTGACTGCAGTTCCTGTGGCTGGAACCTCACAGAGGCAATGAGTAGAATCAGAGTCAAGCTGCTCCCACTTTTTGAACTACTTAAAAGTTTGTTGCTATAAACCCTGAAGTTTGTGGGTTACTTGTTACACAGCAACAGATAACTAATATGGTCATTTTTATAGTTAAAAATTTTAGATTAACTGTAAAAATATACAGTAGTGTACTAAGAGCCAACTAATGAGATAAAAGAAATGGAACAAGCGAATGTAATCTATGAAACTCAATTTTATGTCAGAAATATTTTATATGGATTGCAGAAAATATGATATTAAAGACTATTTTGCAACTGTGACATGTTGTGGCTAGAAAAAATATATGTATACATATGCACAAAGAGCAGATATGACAATATCTTAATTGTGCAAACCATTGTTGTTTAGATAAATGTGGACAAACTAAAACATTTTTCAATGTGTCAATTCTTTCATAACAAACAATTGGAAGGAAATTATATAAAGATGCCCTGGGTAGAAATTTGACAGTATGTACAAAGAAACTAAAAGCTTACCAATTTTTTTCACCCAATAATTCCTCTCCTTGAAATGTATTATCTCCAAGATAATACTCAAATGTGGCACAGACTAGTAAGCCACATTTTAGGAAATTTATTTTAGTGCTGCTATAATTGCAAAAAACTTGAAAAAAAAGTCAATTCTCTTAGTAGAAAATGGGTAAAAGATTATGAATTAGTCATGTGATGGTATTTTTGCTATAATTAAAAATATTTTAAACATGTTTATTGGAATAAGAAATTGGTCACCATTTAATATTAAAAATAAAATGTCAGATAAAATATACAGGACTTAAAAATAATGTAACTTCATGTATTACATATGCTTACTTTCTAATTATCTTGAAAGAAAAGATGCCATGAGATGCTAAGATTTTTCACAGTTAATAGAATAAATATTATAAATATTATAAATAGCATAAATATCTGTTCTATGCATTTCAACCTTTTTTTCCAAAGTGAGTATGTGTTACTTTTGTCATAATATTGGTAATTCAATATTAATCATTGTTAGTAATTATAATAGAAATTTTATAAAATATGTTACATAAAATCTTTAATTCTAATGAAAATACTTGAGAAGACGAATGATATAGCAATAAGCTATTGTGATTTAGCATATCATAGTTCAATATTTATTGAAATGTTATAATTATACTTGACTTTTAGCTCTTAGCTGTTTCAGTAAAGAGACTTTATATTGCTATGATGGATCTAAATTTGCAGACAAAACATTCACTCTTTTTAGTTGGCTTTAGTTCTGTCTCAATTGTTTCAGGAGGAAGTTATGATTTTTACATGGTTTCTTTATCTGAGACACTGTAACTTAGGTTCCTTAAGCACTTCAGACTGAGGTTTGTCATCTGACCTGGGAGTTTGATAATATTTAAGATAACAAATTCTGTTTCTGTGTATTTTATACTCTTGCTTTGATGGATTGATCATATTGAACATGAACTTTGAGTGACTTTTGCAAACCTTTGTTTATTATACCTTTTCTTAGTTCTCTGTGTTCAAACAGAATGCCTTTGAATGATAGAAGGAGCCTAACTGTACTAAACCACCAAAATCACCGGTCTAGTTCAAAGACATTTTATTCAATTACAGATGCTGAATTCAGTCAGTCTCTTTTTTTCTTCAGATATATATGATTATATTCATGTATATACTTTTATATACATTTATGTAAGTTATTTTATTGATAACTTTTTAGTTATCATTGGTTACTGGTGAACTGAAGCCAACCCCTTCTTGTAAGTTCTCAGTTCTTTCGAATCTGTTTGGGGAAATCCACTTAATGTATTGAACAAATACATATTGATATTTAGGCAGAAAAAGATTGTTGAACATTTTCTTTTGTACACTGATGTAGATTTACCACTAGACTGCACATTTGTCCTTATGCTAATTTTACAGGCAAAACAATAACTAAGACAGAGCTCAGGCTTCCCATAATCATGTTCTAGTGGGGAACAGCAATACATGAACCACTATCATACATACATAAATAACTATGAAATGGTGTGTCTGTGGAGGTGTATGGGGGAAAGGAGTGGCAAATCAAATCTAGGAGTTCATGTCATATTCCAAATCTATTCAAAATATCCTTCCTAAGGCTGTATTTTATGGTCTTCTTCAGTAATAGGACTAGTTAAATTCTTTTTGATGACATTATTTATTGAATTTCATTTCTTATATGAAATGTCATTATTTTCATAACCATCACTAATAACAAACTAGGTTCAAGAATGTGGGAAGTGAAGTCTGTGTTAGTGAAAGGTTGAAAGAGATTTAATTTCCCTTAACATAATTACAATTGAGCTCTCTGCCTCTTGCTGCCTACTGCCTTTTTTATTTATGGTAGGAATGGTTTTGTATATTCATTTCAAACCAAACAATTTTCCTTTTGTTTGGGCTTTTGGTTTTTTCATCACTTTGGTCTGCAGCTGGCATATACTTAATCTTTTATTTAGAGTTTGCAATAATTTTGGAGAATGGCATGGGCAAATTTTCCATCACAGACACAGGCATCAAGTTTCACTAACCTTTACTCATGAAAAGATAAATCATCTAGCTCTGAGAATTTTATATGTAAAACTCTAAGAGAGGTGCAAGATGAGCTTTGAACTTTTAAATTCTGATTTAAAATATGAATTTATGTATCAGTTAACTCTCATGTTGACTTGTTTGTAACTGTTAATTTTTTTTCTGATTCTTGAAACACACATACATCCCCAAATAGAGATGGTGGTAATTTTTCTACGATTTTTTTTATTAAATTACTAATTCAACCAATATGAATTCAGCAGGTTTTGCAACAATTTGGGAAATGCTTTCCTTTCTTTTAGAAACTCTATTTAAATGCTTTGCTAGCTATTCCAAGCTAGTTCATGTTCATGATTTCAGTATAGAAAAGCAGAGTCCCTATTATATTCCAGTTATCTTATCCTTGTGCTTTATGCATCCTTCTACAGTGATACAAACTGTAGCATCTCTTGCTAATTAATGTGTTTTTCCAGTTTCAGTGTAATGTGTTTCTTTGTTCAGTTCATAGAATAATTATCACCCCTAATCTACCACAGAGCTAGAATATTCAAAACAGTAATAAAACAGTTAGAGAACTTTTCTTTCCTTGTGGCTTTACATGTGAAGGAGAGAAAGATATGATCAATTTGTTCTATTTTAAAATAATACAGTATATGGAGTTACTCATAAATATTGTTTACTAAGAAATATTAGTATCTTCCATCCTTAATTATAAAAGGGATGAGTCAGTGGTTTTTAAAATGGCAAATGACAAATTAGATGAATTTATGATAACATGGATGCATCTAGAAGAAATCATATTAGCAGAAGAAACAAGTCAAAAAGATAAAGACAGACACAAAATAGATTCACTACTCTGTGGGACTTGGAAAGATAAACAAAAAGCTATGAAGAAAAGTCAAAAAAAAAAAAAACCTAACAACCAAATTGAAGGACACAACTCAGGGCAGGGGGCGGGTCAGAGGGGAAAGGGTGGGGGGGTGAATCCTGGGTATTACAAGGATGTAAAATTTATATATAAATAAATAATTTGCTTTAAAAAAATGGAATATGCATACCTTTGGTGGAAGAAGGTATGACAATGTTTTCACTGGATTGAGAGGAAAAGTATAATTTTCACATTTACTTTTTTTGTATTATTAAGTAGTTCCTTGTATATACATAATATTGATTTTCTTGATTGGTACATAATTTAAAATTTCTAAAATCCACTGGACTGAATAGGTTTTGTTCAAACTTCAGTTTCTCACATCTACGTCATGTATTTTGTTGTCATCAACTATTGTGAAAGATAATTTATTGTGCTGCTGAAAAGAACTCATTGAAGGGTTTGGAAAATCAGCAAGTGAAATCTAAATAGATGAAGATCTAATAGAAGATGGTAACTGAATACACAGGTGATAGATTAGATAGACAGGTGGATATATTGAGATAGGTATAGATTATTGTCTCAGAAGATACTCAGCTAAAATTCAGTTAAATAATGCTTGAAGCATACATTATCATCCATGTTAAAACACCAGTAATTGCTGTATTCATGTAATCTGGATTACAATGCCCCTAGATAATTCCTTATTCTATCTCAATAAATTGATATAGCTGGATATAAATTATAGTATTGTTGATAATTGTATTATATAGTAAGATAAATATTATCACTATTAAAATAATAATTTGCAGTCAAAACCATCAAAACAAACTCTCCCTACTCAATTCCTTACAAGTACTCCATTTACACTGGGAATGAATCTACAATACATCTCGTGTTCACAGTACATACCTGCCTCTGATCATCAAGCCAAATGGATGTTGCATTAATCATCTATGACCTCTGTCGCATGCTTGAGTTAAGTCATTGAACAAGTAACTCATTCTCTGAATGCCATATTTCATTGTAAAATAAAGATAATTGCCTTAAGGAAAGTTGTAAAGATTTGACATCATGTAGGAGAGTTTGGCACATAGTAGGCACTCAATAAATTAGAGTTACTAGTTGATTCATTAGTGTTGCAACTTAGAGGAACTCTCGATTAAAATTGAGGCCAGGAAGCCAGCCTTAATAAGTCTTTTCATGCTGTCCTATCTCCTCAATCTAACTACCATTGAGGAAATTGTAATATTCCCTAAAAAACTGCCAAAAGCCATTCCAAGTAAAAAGTGTAACTTAGTTTCTCCAAAAATATTCTGACTTAATTATGAACAAAAGTGACACCATCCTTCAAAAATTGGTAACAAAGTTAATTCTGATTATCAAGATGAGATTAAGGTTATGCTGTCTGGATGTGACTTCCATAACATTCCCAAAAACAGTTACATGAAATGCCAACTCTGACCTACCAACTAGTTCCATCCCCAGATAAAAAACAGTCTGTAAAGACAATTCAGATGCTTTTAGATTAAAAAAAAGCTTCATTAAAAAACCTCTTATAAGTTTTAAAAGATTATTAAACACTGGTATAGACATGCTTGTCTTCCATTACAGTAGCCTATTAAGACACATCCCAAAACAATTAAATAAAATTAAAATATAAGGTTTTTCTGACGGAGTTAAAAAGTAAAAAAATTGTTACCATTTCAAAAAATTCTGAGTTAAAAAAAAAGTAAACACAAATCTATAATCTAACAGATGTAGAAACATGGTTATGGGGTCAAGACATTTTAACACAGCTTGACTTTATACTAACTAGTAAACAGTTAATATAAAAATGCTTGTATTAATTAAATCAAAAAAGTAAGTTGCTTAAATATAAAAAAAGGGGGAAATGGACCAATCTCTACTTAAAATCTCCATACACTCTTAGAAAAATATTACTAGCCATTAATATTTTCTCAAACAGAAGTCCACAAGGCAAAAGCATCTGCGATATTTCATTTTACTAAAGATTCACACAGAAGGAAACAAAAAGTCAAGCAAGCCCATATGGCAAGACAAAAGGGCCTGCTGACCAAACTGGTCCATTCCATTAAAAACTTGTAGGTTGGAAGGGAGGTTTCTACTTCTCATTACAGAAAACAAAGGATGATGACTCTATCCTCCAGTCAAACCTGTCTAATTCCAGAAATGACAAGAAGACACACAAACCTCAAACCCCAGTCGCATAAGAAATGACAAAGGTGTTGATTGACTAAGTCCAAAAAATAGGGAAAAAACAGATTTGAAAGTTTACAAACTGGAGGTATCAATGATATGCCTAATACAATTTGTACTGTACCTCAAAATATCAGATTCAATAGTTCAAAAAAATTATTTGTATGTTTCCTTCACCTAGATTTTTTACAAGTCCTACAAACATAAGAACAAGGACTGCATTGTTTTTGTATAAACTTGCTGGATGACAGTAGTAGATAAAATTCAATTAAAACATAGTTAACAAAAAAATTAGGGCCTATAGAAAAAAATGAACACTTGTCATTCTTCCCCAGTCGCAAGGCTGGCATGGCAAAAATGCATCCCTAGGTGGACTCATCTCACAGCCCAAAAACCTCATGGTCTGGGAGGATTACAAAATCCAACTCCCCAAGGTTCTCATTCCAGCCTCACTAACAATCTAAACTTTTCAGATCCTTGCAACAAATCTACTGGCACCTCACATGCTCTGTACAAGGCTTAAAACCATTGATATTTTAGGACAATTCTTCATCAAGGATCAAGACAAATAACTATACACTTCATGTACAATGGAGGGCTGATAGCAGTGTTCCAGTGCTAACTGCTGTATATCCACCTTATACATAGTGGATCTATAATGCTACCTTTAATATGACCACTGTTTTGGGGATAAGGTTTTATCACCTCATGTCTAAATTCTTCCAAAAGTGTATACTTTCATCTCCTTTTGCTTCATCCCTATTAACAGGTTTTGATTTCAGTTCATCTTAATGGACCATGGTCAGATATTTATCTAGAGCTCATAATAGATGTTGTGGCCTCCTTGCTGAAGCACCAATGATGAACATTCTTCACAACCCTAGTGTCATTTATATCTGTGCGCATCGCCTTGGCCACAGTCACTGTTGCAAGGGTCTCCTATCATGCTGATAACCACAGCTAAACATCTCAGCAAATAAAACTGTCATCTATGATTCAAACATTGGCCAGCAGATATCACCTGCAGCATGAGACTGACTCATTGTCATTGCAAAAAAAAAAAAAAAAAAAAAAAAAAAAAAAAAAAAAAAAAAAAAAAAAAAAAAAAAAAAAAAAAAAAAAAAAAAAAAAAAAAAAAAAAAAAAAAAAAAAAAAAAAAAAAAAAAAAAAAAAAAAAAAAAAAAAACAAACAAAAACTGGATTCTATACAAATTGTTTTGAGACATTTGCATCCTTAAACCTGCTTGATTTTGTCTTCATTTAGCCCTTTGAATTGGGGAGCTCATTTAATTTGTAAGATGTTGATTGATACTGTTATGCTGAGAATTATTATTCTCTTGCTATGATTAATGTGTATCTCCCACCAACCTGATAAGGTCTCTTGGGTCCTTTTTAAAGTTAAAAAAGAAGGAAATGTGGAACGTAGAAGCAGGTAGAGAGATGGAGCTTCAGATAAGAGGATCACCTCCTATCTCTCTTGCCCTCTCTGGAACAATAGCACCTCTCTCACCTGTAACCCAGCTTCCTAACCTCTTTGGAATGTCTCAAGAGACATTATGACATATTAACAATGACTGCTGCCTCCAAAGGCAAATTTTCCTGTTATCGTGCATCCCCGCATCCTACCTGCTGCATGTCATGTACACGTCCACGTCCACATTATGCTATTGTAACATTTCTTTGCTGAGTGTATAAGGGATTTCTCCACTTCATAAAGTGGGACCTGGACCTGCTTCCCAGGATCCCCATTCTGTGGGCTAGCCTCACAAATCGCTATCAATCTCTTCCATCTCAATTTCTTCTTCATTCCACATGTAACTCCTAACAATCATGTAGGAGTGTTTGGCACATAGTAGGCACTCAAAAATTAGAGTTATTATCTGATCCATTTGTGTCCTTATGCTCCTTATGCTCGGGTTGCCACTTAGAGAAACTCTCAATTAAAATTGAGGGCAGGAAGCCAGCCTTAATAAGTCTTCACATGCTGTCCTTTCTCCTCTCTATGTTGAAAGCTTGGATTTATGATTGTGGCAAACCAGGAAATTAATTTCAGATCCAATTTTGCAATCTCTATTATTCCTTTCTTCAGGTATCTAAATGTTGATTTTCTACATTGATGTTCATATACCACATATGAGGAAATGATCTGGTATCTATCTTCAAAATAGATGCTAGATCTCAGTGCTCACAGGAAATATTAAAAGTTCTCTCAGTCTCATTTCTTCAAGTCTTTGAATTCTTGGAACTTCATCTAAGGTGGATTCACATATCAGCCATTCTCATTCTCCTTTCAAAATGAAATTTCCTTTCAGCCCTCTTCTCTGCCCCAAGCCGGAAGCAACTTCCCTGCTCCCAGCACCTCTCACTATGTTTTCAAAATATTAAGAGGTACTGCCTACAATTTGGTATCACTTGGCTTATTATAATGGCTTATACTATACTTCATTAGCAGGGCTGCTATGAAATTATGAAACATTTTGGTGGAAATAACAAGATATTTAGACTTTCTTGTTTCTTGTTAAAAATATGCAAAGTCGTTCAGGGAAAATATAGGCAGATGGTGTTTGAGACATTTATTGTTTTCCTATGTATTTGTAAATAAATACTATAAATTAAGAGTTTTGGAATGATCTTCAGGAAATCTAGTAGCAAATTAATATATGAACTGATATCAAACAAAAGCAAACAAACTTGCAATACCCATTTCCATCTTACCAGTGAGGTTTTTTTTTTTCCCTCTCTTTAATGTTTGAAAAGGCATCGGAATCGATCCAGAATTGATTGTTGGAAAGCTCCAGAAAATACAAATGCAACAACCTCTCTTTTTACCAGTTATAATTTTTCTAACTTCTTCAAGTTCTCTAATTAGCACTGTCAAAAATATTATTTCTCCCCATATACCTAGTCTTATTGCTTGCATCTTCCCAGAAGATGTTAGGTAGCACAAATTCATAAAAATCTGGAAATGAATTGAACTATTCATTTATTTAAATCTAAAACTGTCATTTATATTTTATGGGATTTCTCTGGGGAAGTGTTGTGGTTTGTGTAAGTTTGGGGTGCTGCCCTAAAGACTTTTTGGGAGCAAATGACACCATATAACTGTAGGTGGAGGAAAATCTTAGTTTTGTCTGCTTTGGCCACATATTACAAGTCTATAAAGCAAGATATTATTTATCATAATAGTTAGAATTCAAACAAGACACTCTGCAAATCCAGGAGGTTTATTCTTAAAAGGTAAATAATCTCTACCCTTCTATTAATTGATTTACACTATTGCATTTGCTTGGCCTATTGTTATTTCTCCTTGTTCTCACAGCAATTTCCTTTCATATTTTGTTCTTTTATTTTCCATTTTTGTTTATAGAAAGGTAGGGAACAGTTCCAAATGTGGTATTTGAACACTAGAAAATACTTCTAGGTAGTGGAAATAAAACACCTTTTACAGTACACCCTTGAAGATATGTTATTGATAAGCAAAGCTATTTTAGTGCAAGACATTTTATTGTCTTGTAGCATTCAGATTAATTTTCTCTCATTAAAGATGAACACAAAGAGATAAAACATTCCATTTTAGTGAAAAAGGTTAAGTTAGTGAATCATATTTTTTGTAACTCTTACAAATAAGCATAGTCATTTCCCTGATATTTTTTTAAAAAATTAGTTAGAAATTCAATTGCCTATTTTTCCTCTCTTTTATTGTTTGTCCCTTATATTCATATTTTTACACAGGTTAATAGACTAATTTCACAAATAACTGGAAGTTTATGAAGGGCTATGTAGAATATAAAGTTGCTTTGGAAGCCTTGAAAAGTTTATGAAGCCTTGGAAGTTTATGAAGGGCTATGTAGAATATAAAGTTGCTTTGGAAGCTAGCTGTCTGCTGAAAATGGTTGCTCAAGAAGGATGAGTCAGATGATAGAGATCCACACTCTCTGTACAACATCCTTAATGGCAGGTTAGTAAAATCAGTAACACTAAGTACCAGGTATTTCAAGATGTGGAAGAAATGTTACCATCTATTGAACAAATTCCTGTCTAGTAGGGAATAAAATCATAATACAGCTATTCAAGTCTTTATTCATAGTTCTAATTGTAAAAAATTAAATTTAAATTGGTATAGGAAACACAATACTGGATGCCTCTTCCAGTAAGATCTGTCCTTTATTTGTTTATTTGAATTAGAATGATATAATTTAGGCAAACACATTCTTTGAATGAGATTACTTTAAATTGAACTGATTTTCCCAATTGCTTCCCTTCCCAGTTCACACTTTTCCACTTTGTCTTTAAGTAACAAATAATTTTCCCCCTAAATATCCTGCAAAAATCTTGTATATTATACTGATGTATCAAGAAAGATAAATAATTTTTCCTCCTGATCCAGAAGACCTGAAATATAGACTTTTTTCCTTTGTTCATCATTTTGAACATAAAATCAGTCATCAACCATCTTTACTGCTCATCTGCAGAAAACAACTGTAGCCATCATACATCTTATCAAGTTTCCCTACTCTCTCCTGGTTCTGCTCCTTCTGTGGAATTCTAACTCAGCTGTTGATAGTTCAATCACATAACTAGAATGAGAGATTTCCAGACAATATCCATAAAGCACTGAAACATAAAACTTGGTTTCTTTAGATGATTTAGTTTTTAATTTTTTATGTTATCATTACCTAAGGTAGCATGAGACCAAAAAGTGGCTTCTTTGGTACCTAGTGCACCTATTCCAGAAAGGACCTTAATCTTGGGCACTTTTTTGTAGTTTGCCAGTTAAACTGTGGAACTTTAAGGAGTTTAGAAGGACTGGACACAACGCATTGTTACCTGACAACAAAGATGATTTTGCTTAATAAATAAAATGATACTCTAAGAATATAACTGCGGCCCATGTTTATATTCTATAAAAATTACAAAATAAAAATTTAAATAAAAAAGAATATAACTGTGAACAATTAATGAAGAGTTTCTGAAGAGGAATCACATATCCAACTTCAAAGAACTAACCTTCACTAAGCTGTGTGCAGGAAGAGAATGAAACAAACCACTGTGGCAGAAGACAGTTTCAAGACAGGCACGGTGGCATGTGTCTATAAGCGTCAGCCTATGGAGTGCAGCTGGGGTCAGGGATTTCGGTTCGAGTTCCACCAGGGGCACGTAGTGAGACCTAGTCCCAAAAAATAGCAGGGCATGATGGCGTGTGCCTGTAATCCCAGCTACCTGGGAAGCTGAGGTTGGGAATAACTTCAGTTATGGCTTAGGCACTTCTTTTCTTTAAGGCTTGTCTCATTTCCATTTTAAGAAAATTAAAACTATTATCTAAGAAATAATTATTAATATATATATAACATTGTCTTAAAACTCAATCTAGAAGCAGGAATGACAGGTAAAATGCTGTGCTATGGTAGAAATAAGAAATTTCCATGTTTTATTTTGTCCTTTTACCCTCTTTTCCTTGGCTCTATATCACTATTTTGGTTCAGTTATGCTTGCATGAACATCCTTGTTTTTGTAAATAAACATTCATAAATCTATATGTATATGTCTACAAAATGAAGAGAATTTTATTTACCAGAAAATCTCAAGAATTTCTAGTAATGGCAACATTCAGTATAAGAAAATGGTCCACTTCCTGGCATGGATGCCATAAAGTAGCAGGGTCTCCACCATCACCAAACAGCCTTGGAAGTCTTTGCTAATGTCCAAGGACATAGATACACAGGAAAGCACAGCAGAGATGAGAGGAAACCAAAATGAAAGAAAAAAGGGACAGGCTTTAGCCTGTGAAATATGAATACCCATAATGTGTGCCTTGTAAAGAATTGCATGCTATATGTTGTAGGACCTCGGCTGGCCCCTTGAAGAATGTTAATAATAAATCACATTAGTCTTTAGGGTTATGAGAAGGACCTGTGATTTCTTTATGAGAAACTCTGGGTATAAAAGAAAACCATACACATATATGTTTATATATGTATTAAGAATATGAGCCCTTAAAACTTTTTTAATTTTCTCTTCTTATGGCTTAAGATAAAACTTTCCTAGACTATTATTACTTTGTCACCTATAATAATGCTAACTAAAATTCCAGTTCAGAAATCAGTATCCATACCCAAATACGTATCACCTATGTGAGTTACAGGACTCTGATTCTATTATTCAGACCAACCTTCAACATCAGAGTTATAAAAACAGGAAGGGGTGGTTTACCTGGTTCCACAGGTAAGTTTCAAAATTGCACTGCTACTAAAAGACAAGAGGATGAAGCAGGGAAAGTGTAGAAGGTCAGCAAAAAAAGACTAACATTAACCTAATTCCATTTCCTTTCATCCTCCCAGCTTTTACTAATGTATCAGCTCTTTATTTTCCCAAGACTGTCTGTTAGAAATAATACTTCTTTACTCATCATCAATAATATGACTGCCACAAAGAAAATTCAGGCCAGTTACAATGCATGGTACAAAGCTATCTAAAATATAAGTGTGGGCGTTTCAGTTTGGGTCTTATCTCATTTGAAATTGAAATATGTTGCAATGCTTGAATGTGGGAAGATTAATTATCACCTCTGTTTCAAAATAAGCAGCAGTAGAAACCCATCACATGAAAATGTGGAAGTGACATTGTCGACAGCTAACAAGAGAGGTTTTCAGCTGGAAAAGTGTGCAAACAGAAACAAATGCATTCATATGTCTAATCTGCAGCTGAGCAAAAATGGTGTTTGATGCTGGCTAAGCTTGCCTCAGAAAAACAGGGCCTCATGCAATTTAGAACAATAAATACAGCAAAATAAGCCACGGAGTTTGTCTTCCAGTTATATGGATGACTTCACATTTCCAAGGTCAGGACTTTTCTAACTTTTTTCCACTCAGAGAGACAGAACGTCTACAATGTCTCACCTCTGAGAGCCCGTAATGTGGCAATACAAAGACATGGATCTCTCTAAACCTGTCTCTCTATCAATAGGACGGGCATAGTAAGTGCATACTTAACTCACAGAACTGATGTCAGTCTATTGGGTGTTAGCATATAAACAATTAGCACAGCATCTAATGTGCAGTAAGAGCTCAATAATCTTTAGCCACTGCTACTGCCAAATAATCTGCCCTGCTAGAAGACAGCTAAAACAAAAAACATCCTGTGTGAATATAACTCTATCTCAAATAGTGGCGATTATATGAGATTCAGTTTATCCCTTCTTCTTAAATTTCAGTAATTATACCATTTGATGCTTCATTTCAGAAAAACACTTCCTTTTTAACATCATGTCAGGATCCCCATAGTTAATATCAGGTCTCTAAGAAGGGTCTCTTGGGCCATTGAAACACTGGTATTATGAAGCCCAGGTCTCATTACAATTCTCTTTTATTAATAGAAAGGTTTGAAGTTACTAAATTCACTGCCTGAACCACACATTAAGATAATGAGATGAAAATGCTATCAATTCAATTCATGTGTCCCCCTACCTCATCTATGTTTCTTTCTCAATTTATGTTTCACAATGACATACAGTGTCAGCTTTGAAGGTGAGCCCTACTGTGTGGTTAATCATCCCAATACATGCTAAAGCACCCCACACTATAATTTAACATAAAGAACAGTTAGAGGTTGTGTTGAAACTGTCATGACTCACAAGAATCTACTAATTTCGTCCTATTCACCTTCATTCTCCAACTTTTTGAGAATTTCTGCCAACACTGGTGGGGGTGGTAAGAGTGGAAAAAAAAAAAAAGGAGAAAAAAGCAGCTCTTTGTGAAATGGCACCTCCTGCCTGCACCATTGATAGTGTCTTCCTGATTCCCCAGGCAAGCTCTTTCTGAGCTACTCTAAGGCCTCTAGAGACGACTTCTTTTATGAAAGTCAAGCTTCCTTCTATCAGATTCTCACATCTTCAGCAGCAATAATCATTCTTGAAGCTGGAAGTGTTGTCTGCTATCTTGATGTCGTTGGTGCTGAAAGAGGCAAACAAAGTCAGGCTGATTGTTTTAGGTTTGGATTAGTCTAGAGTGTATAAGGAAACATTTTAAAAGACTTATTTTGACTATCAAAGTGAGTCGATATGACAACAGTCGTCAGGGGAAAAATGTGCACCATGCAAACACACAAACATCCCTCAGCAACAGCTCCTGCTACTTTGCTGTAGCACATTTGAGGGGAAATTGCTTTCCTGAACATCAGTGAGAAAGAGGCCAGTTCTCTGAGTTACTTAGGAAAGATAGAGCCACAAAGTGATATTCAGGATGACTCAGAGGTCAAAGGAGTGAAAGGAAACTCTTCTAACACATCATCTCATTGTGCTATTCTGTGATGATACAAATACATGTGTGAAATGTAATTATTTATAAATTGTTCACAGACTGGCATATAATAGTTCATTATGGCCAAAGAAACAAATAAAAGGTAGGAAATTTGGGTACGGAAATTAGGGGAAAACAAAAATTAACAAAATAAAAGCAAAATGACCAATTATGATAACATCTACTTGCTGAAAGTCATTTTAGAATTTTGTTTAACCACCTGTTTAGCTAAGTTTGTGAATGGAAAGCTACCTAGACCATTCTGATTATATTATAAGGGGGCTGGATTGTCATTCAGATGAAAAAATTTCCATTAACCTGGCATGAGAGCTTCATGACTCTTCATGAAAATGCAAGAAATTAAAGATGAATTTTTGCTATTACTTCCAAATAATCATATTTCTATTTAATCAGTTTGAAATGTCATGATTACCATTTTCCAAGAGAAATTAAATCTTCCAGCATTTATCTCAGTAAAATATTGATATCTGTCTAAACACAATTTGCATTTACCAGTGCTTTTTGTTAAAAATAGTACAAAAACTATCTACTCACTTTGGCATAAACAAATACTATTTGGAAATAATCATCTTCAATATGTTCCCACGAGGTAGACACACATTGCTATGTAATATGTTCCAAATTTACAGATGAAAACAAAGTAGGGTAAGTTTTTTCCATTACTGAGAAAAGACAGTTGTACAAAATACTCTTTTGGATCATTTAGAGATAAGACAGAAAATCACATTTTAAAATACTTCTCAAAGCAAATATCTAGGACAATTGTTGTTATATAATTTTATGTCCAAATTTCTTGCTTTAGTTTTAAGATTCCTACACCAATCAACAGCAAAATAACCAGATTTATTAGAGATTTTTAAAATTCATTCAAACTCCAGAATAAATGACAGGTGGGCATCTTTGAGAAGCAGTCTGAAGATTTTTTAGGCATGTTTTGAGATACTTCTACTAGGGATTTAGGTTTCTCATCCTAAATCTGGGCCTCATTTCCATCTTAGGTTAAGAGTCACTATGAAGCTGATTCTTGGCTCGACTCCAAAGAATCAGTTCAGGCAGTTCTGTATTCAAGTTCCTAAACTTGGCTTTCAAACAAAAGGAATTTGGTCCAAAGATATTTTTGATTGAATAAACCGGATTCTGTGGCCTTGATTTATCTCAGATCTCTTCATCTCAAATCAGTTCAGTCTTAAGATTACAAAAGAAGCATTATTATTATGATGTTTTTATTATCAGCAATATTTGGCTTACTATGAAGATATATCCCTAGAATAACCTTCCCTCTTACTTCACTGAAAGAGTCTAAACCCCAACTTCAATTTTCTTCTCCCCAGGAATGCTCTTTAGGTGAATTTTCCCCTAAGAATATCCCTTCTTAGTGATCAGTGCTATTGTGCTTTTCAGAGGCAGAAATTCAGCTTGAATTAGGTCAATAAAAAAAAAGCTCATGAACCTGGAAGGATAAGGCATTGCTGAGAGCAGGAAAGGCATGCTACTTCTGGCCACTATTGTTCTCTACCAGTTATCTTCCTTCTCCTTTATAAGTCACCAATGGCACCTAAGCTCACATCCAGCCCTTTAGAGAAAAGGAAAATAAAAAGGCTCTTTCTACTCCACTCCACTTCCAGCACATTTTTGGTGGGGAAAGTAAGGGATTCTGATTTGCTTAGCTTTGGCACAGGATCAACTCTATGGCCAGTGGGTTGATAGAACTATTACATGCTTTTTGAACCATGTGTGAAAGTTAAGGCAAGTTTCCTAAAAGGAGCTGGTGGGAGAAATGGTGATGAAGATGTATGATTATCAGAAAAAGGAAGGGAGTGGAAATGACTGAAACCATTGTTCCCTGACACCTCTTCCTGTTCTATAAGCAGATAGACTATGGCTGTCAGGATGAAAATAATTGGATTATACATACTCATACATGTTTAGATTTCTCTGTCATTTAGTAAACACACCCAACCCACTGTGCCACCCTCTGTGTGCTTACATACTCTGTGGGAAGGCCTAAGCAAAGAAACCCACACCACACAGTCTTTTTTTTTTTTAATGGAGAGCTTTCAGAAATAAATTTTATCTCTTAAAAGGAAAATGGATGTGCCCAATGTAATCCATAGGAGAAAATGAACCTCCAAGTCAGTATATGAGTTCTGACACCCACTAGGTAGAAATGAATAGCAATTCTGATATTTTATAATTATCTTTATAAACCAACCTTATGGCAATCAAGAACTGATACACAGGGAGCTGCTTCTTATTGTCCTCCCTCCTCAGCTCCATCACTTCTGCTTTGTACTTTATGCAGATTTTGTAAAAACTGAGGGGCTACTAGATGTATAAATACCAAACAAAGACTATAACACAAAGACAGTGAATAAAACTTAGTTCTCTTAGTTTGCTTTCTTCATTTATCTATTCAGTCATTCATTCACCTTTCATTCATTTATTTTGACAGAACCATGTTAACAGAGCAAGCCTGAGACTGCGCTCCTTAAACAGGTCTGCTGGCATGGGTGGTCCTTGGCTGGCATCTGGGAATTTGTATTTCATGAGGGCTCCTACCATCCTCTAACTGATAAGATGAGCTCACTGTGCTGAAACTCTACAAACTTTATGGTTTATGCTGAACAACCACTTTCTACCCGAGAGTCTTATATTTCCCTACCTCCTACATAGAGGATTCCAATCTGACCAACTTCCAAATGAAACTTTGGATTGTCAGGATAGATAGCATAGGGATAGGGTCTTCGAAGCATACACCTGGTTTCTCTTAAACTTCGACCCATGTTAATTTTCCCTTTCTGATCTCAATTTCACTGAATTTTTTTTTTTTTTTTTTTTTTTTTTGAGACTAGGTCTCGCTATTTTTACCGTGAAACCGCAGGCTCTCGTTGCACGGGGTACCATAGACTCAAGCAATCCTCAGCCTCAGTTTCCCAAGTAGCTGGGATTACAGGCGCGCACCACCACGCCCAGCTAATTTTTTGGGAACTAGGTCTCGCTACGGGCCCCAGGCGGGACTCAAACCACGATCCTTAGCCCCAGCCGCTTACTAGGCTGAAGCTTACAGGCACAAGCCACCGTGCCCAGCCCATGAATGATTCTTAATTGAGTTCTGTGACTCTTTTAGTAAGTCACCAAAGTGGTCATAGAGACACACAACTCAGTCTCTAACTTTCTATTCACTCTCCCCAAAACAGTTCAATCCTGAAAATCTCCTTTTGTAGCAAAGGTGTAGTAGGTTCCATGTGAAACACACACAACAGGAAATGCAAATCTGCTTATATATCTAAGTAAAGTTGAATTTAGAATAACATTCATTCTTTCTATGACAATTTGCTAGTAGAATCAACTACTCAGACAAGAAAACACCATCTATTCTACATGAAAAATTACAACCAGTTAAGTAAACATATTAGATTATTTTACACTTGTGGTCCAAATATTTATGCCATAAACATGATTATGACATTCAGTCTAGAGATGAAACCAAGATGCCACTTGAGTCATGAAAAAAAATTAGTAAAAACTCAGAATTCTTAGCATTTGAGCAGTGTTCATCTGTAGTGAAATCTCCAAAAGTTTCCATCAAAGTAACGACAGTGAATTGGTGAATAAAATTTGTTTTATTTTGGACTCATTATTTCCCCTTTATTGGTAGCATTAAACCCATTATTCTCATAGTAATCAAATATTGTACAAAAATGAACAATGTAAGAAAAAAGTTTAATCAATAAAAAAATCACTATTCTCATGCATTTTGAGGAAAAAGTAAAATGAACTTCTTTATTACTGAAATGTTTTCTTCTTATCACAATCTGTCAGTGTCTAGGACACCAAGGTTTATTATGAGCAGAAAATGTTCTAAGAAAATAAAGGTCTAACCTCTTTCCAAAACGAACAGGTTTTACCAGCAAGAAAGTAAAAAGCCCACTAAACACTCATTAATAAGAATTACTATACTAATTTAGTTGGCTATTGGAGCCTTGAAGCTTTAGAAGACTGCAGAGTACAAGATCTGTGCCTATAAACACAAACCCTCTGTTTTCTCTTCCAAGAGCTTGAAATAATAACATCTACTGACTCTGTCTCTAAGAGCTCTCACATCTTCTAAAACATGTACAATATATTTTTTCTGATTTCAATGATATATATATATAACTGATATATATATAACTGATAAATAATTGACCAATGAGATATAACTGGTAAATATATATGTGGAAATATATATTTAAAATATAAATATGAATGTACATAAAAATTCACATATATATGAATAAAGTACATAGAACCAGCTGTGACAGATGTCGGGCTGAGACATGATGATACAGAAACAGAGTGAAATTCAATTGACTTATCCATGAAATCAGTCATCACCACTGCTTCCTCCTCGTAGTTCAAACAAGCTTAAACCTTCCTCCAAACCAAACAGAACTGGGTTTTTGCTCCAAAAAAACTGGCTGACTTGAAAGAAAATAGGCAAAATTTGAGAATAGTTTAAGAAAATAGTCAACAAGGGATTGTCAAACATCAGGGGGTTCCTCTTTTTCCATGTGCAGATCTCTTTTTCCATGTTGGATACCTTATTGACAAACAGCCTTATATTAGTTTTATATTAAAAAACAGCTTCTTACTCATGCTTTATTGATAAAAGTATCAATAAACACCAAAATGTCACTAGATGTTTGACAACTCATAAATGAACGTTGAGAGCCATGCATCACCTCCCTCAAAAAGGTAATTCAAGAAAGTATAAACAAGAAATTCAAGGCAAATTTTTAATAACATCGAATACTCTTAGAGCACATCTTATACTCAAGAAAAAGACAAAAAAGAGAGTAAAAATAATAAAGGTTTCAGAAGTTAAAAGTATGATAACATATAAAATTACATATGGAACGAATTTTTAACCTAAAATTTAGAGAGGAAAACATATTTTAAAAAATTAAAAGATTAAACTACAAATTCCAATTCCCAAATGCACATATTCTTTAAAAAAGGTAACAAAAAATGGGTGAGAGGAAAATATTAAGAAAATTATTTTTATAACAAAATATATTTATAGGACCTGTCCAGTGATAACACAATGAATGCAGATCTTTTCATAATGTCATAGTCAAACAGATATTAAAATTCCCACTTTACATAAAATAATGGATAAAACAGATGCCACGTTTAAAAAACTACATTCTATTTCTCGAAAGCAATTCTAGGAGCAAGGAAAGTAGTAGAGAACAGATATCAAGACCATTTAGGAAAATTGTTTTCATCCTAGAGCTCTGTAATATACCAAACACTTAATGAAGGCTTGAAGGAAAATATTTTTGGTTCTCCAAAGGCTGTTTTTACCTCCTTGAAGGACCTATATAATGAGAACTACAGAACACTGTTTACAGAAACAGAAGACACATGAAAAATGGAAACGTGTTCCCTGCTCACGGATTGGTAGAATTAGCATGATGATCCTACCCAAAGCAATACACACATTCAATGTAATCCCCATCAAGACTCCAATGGCATTCTTCAAAGAAATAGAATACACATTATTAAAATTCCTATGGAACCACAAAAGCCCCAAATAGCCAAAGCAATCCTGAAAAAAAAAAAAAAAAAAAAAAAAAAGCAAGCAACTGCCAATTCAGTGCTGAGAAACAAGGCTACAGAAAGGACATCTTGGAGCAGAGAGAAGCTCCAGTCTATTGATGTATTTGACCCCAAAGAGAAGAGTCTGCTTGCTCTGTCAAAGATTTTAAGAAGTATTTTATGATATATCATAGAAAAAATTTCATGAAAAAAAAAAGATTTTTTTTAACTTACAGGTAAACAAATTTTTGCAAGAAATGAAAGTATGTATAACTAACTATATATGTAAACACTGAGTTATACATTATAGTCATGATAATGATTATTGTAAATATTGATTTAATCACAAATATTTTAAATATCATTTTGAAAGAGTTGGAGGGGAAAGGATGTGTGTGTGTGTGTGTGTTTGTATTTGTGTGTGTGTGTGTGTACATACACAGAGAGATCAGAGAGAGGATGTATGAGTCAATTCCAACTTTCCATGATAGGGTATCAATAAATTATTTTATCTAATATTGGATATAACCATCAAACCAAGTTACTTACAATTAGCAATTAAATACAGGATTATCTCAAAGTGATGGAATTATTATTAAAGTGACTAAAGATTGAAAGATGTTTAAAAAAGGAAAAGAGATCTAGTTACATATGATACATATGTACATATATGCATTATACATTATACATATTATACATACACATTATACATATTATTCATATATATTTAATGCAAATATATACTCATATATACATTATGTATATTATGAAATAAATAAATATTTAATTCTAAAAGACAAAAGGATCCATGGTAAAAGATTATAGACTCTTAGGTTGTGTGTGTGTGATGTGGTAACACATACATCTGAGGTGGTGTGATCCTATTTCCCTCAATCATAAACAGTATTACACACTAACATTATCATAATTAAAAAGAAAGACAAAAAGAAACAATAAACTAAGAGAGTCATGTAATTCTTTAATATAGAAAAACTCATGAGAAAAATCCCTGAGAGACACGGAATTTAATAAAAGATTAAAGTGTAAGTTGAAAAGAACTAAAAGAAATGCTTTATAATTTTTTTCAGAAAATCTCTAACAAAAAAATCTGACTAATATTAATTTCAGTGAGATGTAATTCATGATAAATTTGAACACCTGGAACAACATAGTATTCAAAAGTAACTCCCATTTTTTTCTCATGCTTTTTAAAGCAAATCAAAGAATGCAAGCACATAGCCTTTAACAAGCCTTATAGAAACCTTCTTCCTACCAGGCTTGTCTTCACTGGACTGTTAAATCACTTATACTCAGAACTGATACTCATATCTAGTATTCTGGAGGTCATTCTTTCCAAGGCCTTTGTCTTTGCCTCAGTATAACTGACATTAAGTGACTCAAAATTAACTCACAGGTAAAAAACTAGTAGATTAGAGCACTTTCTCACTTGGGTCATTAAAATGTGGAAATCAAATAATTGGTCTGAAAAGAAACCAGCTTCTCACTTGTGTGTCATTCAAGGCACAACCAGGAATTTCCAAATAGAACATGACAGACAATGCATATATGCTCATATATCTTTGACTCACATGCCCACCATGATGGTAGCAGACAAAAAACGGAGACAGAAAATATGCATTTTTAAAACAAAATTTATGTCTTTGAGTGAAACGGAGATATTCAACATTAAATAGTGGTTTATACACACTAGCTCAGGAATGGAAAGGAAAATTAGGAAACCATATTTCTCATTAATTAGTGGAAGCAGTTACTAGATATATGAAAGTAAATTCAACCCATGGTTGAAGTCAGTGTTAGTCAGAAACTCTGAAAATCAGACACATGCATTTTAGTATTACTCAGATTCTACTGTATCACTTTGGGAACTAGTAGTCACATCCAAATGTAAGTGAATGGTACCATGTGCAGAGGTGGAAAATGTAATTTGAAAGACCACACATGGCAGAATTTTTTACAAATTGTCATTATCAATTTTTGTGATGGTAGCCTAAACTGAAACCTTCCTTTATAGTGGGAAGCTTATGAAACTGGAAAAATCCTTATTTGAAGTGGTATGGTCATAGTCATTAAGAAATTTTGAAGTCAAATATATCTGATGATACTAAGACTTTCCTCAGGCATTGAGAGTTCTGCCTCTACAGACTTTCTACTGTGGCTTCAGTCTGAGAGCTCTCATATGTGGTGCAATGCAATTTACTTAAATTTGGAGGAATTTTTTGCTATAGCTTCAAATTTTGCTTTATTTCTCTTCATTTAAAGCTATGTAGCTAGGTTAGTGGCTACCTCTGTCCATTCAAACCTACTCTATTCACATTGTCTGTTTTCTCCAATTCTCTATGCCCATTATTTGCCCAGGCAAATATAATGTTCTGCTCATTGTAATCCAAATTTCTATAGCTTTTCTTCATAGCCTTGCTGAACTGATAATTTATTTTATTTTATTGGTTTTTTTTTATTTATTGATTACACACACATATAGCTTGACAGACAGACAGATAAGATATGTATATGAATTACATCATTGCAATGGGTTCTCAGGCTGACCTCACTTATGTGAAAGATATAGGAAAAACAAATGGACAAGAAAAATACAAAACTGCCAACAGAACTGAAGGATAGAGCAAGAGAGGAGGAGGGGGTGAAAATGGGAAAGGGGGATGGCCACAAAAGATTAAGATGGTTCCCAGATGCACTGATAATTTAAATCTGGTTCATGGGTGATCTGATGATTTAAATCTTAATTATCAGTGCTTTCACTCACTTAGCTCTTTTTCCTCTTCCTTATGATTTTCCTTTTAGCTATATATATATATATATATACACATACATGTATATAATATATATGTATATATATACACATACATGTATATATATGTATACACACATAATTACAATAACCTTATTACAATTTTCAGAGTCATCGTTTAGAAGCAACATAGAGAAAAGGGCAACTCAAAGATATGCATATTCCTCAGTCCTTGTGCCTGTGTAAAAGTCACCTGGACACAGATACCTTGTACCTGTCAATTCACCTGGACACAGATTCTGGGTCCCTCTCATTAAGACTCCATGTGTGACTGAGCACATATAGAAAGGAATCCAGACTTTGAATTTCTGTCAAGGTCCAAGGTCCAAGTGATATTTATGGCCAACTGAAGAAACCAGAATTCAGGAGTCGCAGTTTAACTTTTTGGGCCTCACAAAATTTGACACTAACTTTTGCCTAATCAGTTTTCTTCTTCCCCTGAATCTCTTTTACTATTTTTATTTTATTAAGGTAAAATTATTGGCATTGTACATGATTTAGAGTTGTAGGAGCATAGGTTTCAGGTGTATGCTGCCATACCACACCCACCAACAAGGTACTAAAAGTCTTCCATCATAGTCCATTGTATCTGCTCCCAACTTTTCCCTCACACCCCCTCCTCCCCCTCCCTCTGTTATAATCTGTTCTACAATCATATTTCTTTCCAGTTTTTGATCTGGTTATTTGTTTCTTTTTGTTGAGTTATAGGAGTTCTTTGAAGATTTTGACTAATAGTCCTTTATCAGATGTATGAACTGGAGGGGATTATGCTAAATGAAGTAAGTCAGAAGGAGAAGACAACCCGTTAATCTCATTCCTATGTGAAATATAAAGAAGCAAAACAAAGAAACAGACAAAATAAAACTTAGAAATCTGACTGTAAAACTGAAACTAACAGAGGTGGTGGGTCTTGGTGAGGGATGTAGTGGGAGGGGGCACATGGACTTCGAAGGCTTATAGGTTCTTTGTTGGTGGGTATAGTGCAGGCATCCTATTTGGGGAGGCTCTTTATCGGTTCTAGCAGATACACCAAAACATACCAGTTAAGGCAGGGTCAGGGTCAGATGTTGGGGTGGGAGGCAGGGGAGCCTCCCTTGTCCCTCAGGAATCTTCACTCTCTTCCTCTGGCCTCTTTCTCTTTCTGGTGTACTTGTGTTCTCTCTCTCCTACTCTCTCTTCACATGCTCTCACCCCAGGGTGACACCACCCCTTTAGCTCCTCCTCTCATTCCCAGGTGAGCCTATGCACACAGGTGTACACCCACTGAGCCCAGGCATATACAATAATGGGGAGGGTATAATAACACAGGTGCTGGTCATAGAGACCAGCCTGACAAACTCATTTATCCTACAGTGGGTATAGTAAGTAGAAACATCTGAAGAGGTGTGAATTTATCTCCATAAGTCATGTACAGTGTAGTAAAACATTACCTCAATAAAAATTATTATTTTTAAAAATAGTGGCCTGCAAAAAACAAGACCAATAAATAAATTTTTAAAATTCAAAGATTATTTTGAATTTTGGGCAAGTCAATTTACTTTGTATAGATGATTCCTGTTACAATGTTTAGAATGTTCTTAAATTATTGTAAAGATTTGTTTCCTGGAACATAAATAAATCATTTTCTTCATCTACAGAGCCAAGATTTCCCTTCTCACATATGTGGCATTATAGCCCAAGCAAGGACAGGCTGGTTGAATGAGGGGCATTCCCTGGCTGATGGTTTGATTTAGTATGAACATTGACTGTTACTACACATCTGAAGTTGCCTGGGCCCAGGGATTCCCAGAGTTTTGACAGTCGGGCTTGCTCATAGGGTCAAAGGGAGCACTAATAAACTTGTCTTGGCTGGATGATACTCTTTACATACCTTTGCATTCCCTTGTTTTTCCCAAGGAATTGCCTTCAAGAGAAAATTTTCCCACAAATTGGAGGAAAAAAAGAACGTCAATGATTCTTTTAAAAAGACATAAACATTCATTTAATTATTCACTGATGCATTTCACAGAGGATTCAATACAAGTCCTGTCCTAGGCACTTGGGGTGAACTAGTAACTGTATTTGTTAGGTACTTCCTATGTGCCAATGTGCTAAGGACTCTAAATCTTCCATTATGTTTAACACTCACCATACCACCTGACATATATCCCTAAAGTACAAATTAATAACCTGTGGCTCAAAGCATACAGCAAGGGAAGAAAGAAAAGGTAGGAGGAGTTAGATATGTCAGAGAGCTCACTGGTACACATAAACACATAAGGGAGGGTAGACAACCAGAGACACAGTGCTAGAAAAGGAGACAGTGAATGACTGGTGTCCTTTTCTCCTGAGTTATATGATTTGATGTAAATCCCAAATATAATATCCCAAATATAATAATATATTATAAATATATATAATATATATTTGGGATTTGATGTAAATCCCAAATATATAAATATTTTGCATGTTCAGTAAAGACTTTGAGCTAACCTTTTTGTTCAGGGTAATAATTACAGGTGAGGGAAGAGGTAACTTAAATTAGAATTTAAAACTAAGCATTTCATTATATATACATATATATATATATATATATACCTCTTGAATCACTCCTTAGAGGGTTTCTGATTATTCTTTCTTTAAATACATGTCATGTAGCTGGCTGTTTTGGAGTAATATGACTTAGAATTCAATAAGTAGCTTGTTTGTAGAAATTTCTAAACATTTTAATTATTTCCAAAAGAACAAAACTAGGGAAAAAAATTTTTTCCTCTTGTAAATCTATTCATTAGAGAGTTTAAAAACTTTGCTCTCTGAAATCAATGTCTTTTTTCTTTGCCGAGCCCTATAAGTTAATAATTTTTTTCCTTCAAAAGGCCATGATAGGAATGGGCAATTTAGGGTACCCTGTGTACAAAGCTGATACAGAGCAAAATTAATTGTTTTGTTACTGCATGACCTGTCCTTAGCCTTTCTTTGGGGAATACCAAAGTTCAAAGGCAGTGACTGAGGAAATTTTACATTCCATTTTGCCCATGAGAGAGTTTATCTTACTGTGGTACCATTTTACCTAAGCATTTGTGGACCATGGGGTATATACAATAAGATATGACACTTTTGCTACAACAACAGCAATGCATTGTCATCTTGTGCATGTTTAATAT
Source organism: Uropsilus gracilis (assembly GCA_004024945.1). Classification (NCBI taxonomy): domain Eukaryota; kingdom Metazoa; phylum Chordata; class Mammalia; order Eulipotyphla; family Talpidae; genus Uropsilus; species Uropsilus gracilis. The sequence continues at coordinate 73,169 of PVHY01002984.1, read as the reverse complement.
TAGCGTTTTGATGACAATAGGACAAACCACATCAAGGCAGAGAGTTAAGTTGATGTCAGTTTCCTTGTTTTATTTTAATGTCCCGCTGAAATGTCTCTGAAGCCTCTCAAGAGACTTCACTTTGATCAACATTCTTCAAACTTCAAAAGCATCCTGGAGGTGTTTTTGAGACAGCTGTTAGCTGAAATAACCTTGATTGTTTATTCTAAGAATTGTCACTGCACGCCTCATAGATTTGTGGGAAGTCTAGCAAAAACAGCTGATGGTGGCATCGAAGTTAATCTACATACAATGTAGTAAGCCCCTCCCTATGTTTCATGAATGACTTCTCATCTTTTCATGTACACAAATGTGCTTAAATACAAGTCACCTATGATATCAGTCATTTTCTTATTCTAAATATTCACATTTTTTCTTATTGCAGAAGTAATACATGTTCAAATAGAAAAAAATTTGAAAATTCACATTGTGAAGGAAAGAAATGTAACCTCTCTAAAATGATGGTAAAAATGAGTTTTGTTTCTAATAATCTGTTCATTGAACAGGTTTTGTTTTATGTATTTTTAAATATCATTGTTATCAAAATGTACACAGAATAGAGTATGCTGGTGTACCTTAGATTAGTGCAAAAAATATCATCCTTTTGTTGCATTAACTTTCTGATTAAAGATCTTCTTCCACTGCATTCTCACACTTTCCAGTTTCAGCTTTCCAAGCCTTTATCCTGGAAAATGTCAACAAACAAGTTAGATGGTTTAACACTTAAAGAATAGTTGGTTTGCAAAACATAAAAATCAACTACTGAATTGCAGTAGACAAAAAAAATTAGTAGACTAATAAAATAATAAATAAATAAATAAATAAATAAATAAATAAATAAATAAATAAATAAATAAATAAATAAATAAATAAATAAATAAATAAATAAATAAATAAATAAAATCAACCTAGTCTTATTCTGATTTTCTGTACTGCTCTGATTCACTTCTCATAGACTGGACTAAGAACTGGGAGATCACAGGACACGTGAAGGAAATGGAGGGTAAACATACGAGAGAGTTTTAGAAAATATTTTAGATAAAATATTTAGTAAACATTGCCGGGCACGGTGGCTCGTGCCTGTAAGCTTCAGCCTATGAAGCAGCCGGGTCTAGGGATCGCGGTTCGAGTCCCGTGGGGCCCGTAGCGAGACCTAGTTCCAAAAAAAATAGCTGGGCGTGGTGGCACACGCCTGTAATCCCAGCTACCTGGGAAGCTGCGGCTGGGGATTGCTTGAGTCTGTGGTACCCCGGGCAACGAGAGCCTGCGGTTCCACAGGCAAAAATAGCAAGACCTAGTCTCAAAAAAAAAAAAAAAAAATTAGTAAATATAATAGCGAATGTAAAAGAGGACAAGAGGAAGATGAGTAACTAAAATTTTGATCAACTGCAAGCATTGTGCTAGGCACTGGTTACATACTATTTCATTTAATCTCTACAATTGTGATAAAGCAGAGCAACACATTACAAGCAAAGTTGTTAAATAAAAGGACTGTTTTTAGTTGTTAGTGACAGAAAGTTATTGAGTAGATTTTCAAATCAAATCATATCAAATCAGAAATTGTTTTTAGAGGTTTCTATGGATTACTCATACTTGACCCATGGAAGAATTTTTATATTCTTAAAGTAATTTTAATATTTAAAGTAAAATACTCTCATCAAGAATTTTCTGATCCTTTACCCATTTTTTATCTTCCTATTTGCAGACATTAAAGCCATCATAAATATTTCCTATCTTTCAGCTTCTAATTTTTTATCTGTGTAATCAGTAATATTTTATTTATTTATTTATTTATTTATTTATTTATTTATTTTTAACTCAAGTAATACCAATTACCTAGTAACTGATGGGAAACCCTAATCAACCAAACAACTCACCCATATTCCATCACCATAGACCATGGTGCTTCCATCCCTCTTTTTCTTTCCCTTTCCCCATTATCTCCTCCATTCCTCTTGGTGTTTAGTTCTGTAGTCAGTTATCAAAGGTTAGTTTTTAAACTTGTCCTTTATTTCATTATTTAGTTACTAGTGACACCATCATTATTTATCTTTCTCCTGACTTATTTTATTTTACATATCCTTTCAAAAATTATTTTATTTTTAATTTAGATACTATTGGGCTATCCCTTTCAGACATTTTAATGATAGTTCACCCACCACCCACTCACCCATATTCCACCACCAAAGATCAAGGTGCTCCTTTCCCTAATAGGTAACATGGGTAACTCTGATAATGAAAAACAACTAATTAAAGAAAAATGTAAGAGATACTTTACTTAGAAATTCATGTTAAGACAGTCTTTGTGAGATTTATTAGGATGAATTTATCTTTGCAAATTCCTATACAGCACATCATGATTTTGTTACTGTTTAAAAAAATACAAAACATTTCTACTCTGTTGAAGATTTATTTATAAGAAATAAAGTAGAAATGAAATCAGAAATTAGAACTCTAAGTAGTGTGAATTTTCTCTAGCAATAAATTATTGGAAGACAAATGCAAAAAGGAACCAGCATGGTCTCTCCTATGTCATTATTTAAGATAATATTTGGGTGCTATATTTCTTAAAGTATTAGAAAATTTCAAAATAGGGATAATGAAGCAGTTTTATCTATTTTGTGAAACCACATTTAGTCTAGACACAAAATATTACCTTTTACATTTCTGTGTTGTAATAAATACCTTTTCTTACACATTTAATATAAATTAAAAAATGAAAGTGATTTAATTTTATATGTTGTAAATATGTTGTACATTTTATTAAATTGAGAGTACTAGTGTTACTGACTCAAATTAAGATATTTTGCTTATAACCTGTGTAGTTCATGCCAAAACCCTGAAATTAATAAGAAATTTCTGTAATTGTTCAGAAGATTTTATATTATTATGAAAGACTTTAACAAGTTAAAAAACATTTTTTAAAAAGATGAGAAATGTGGATTGGAGGCTCTCCAAGGCCTTTTTATTCTGAAATGCCATGACTAGAGGATTCTCATCTTTCCTCCATCCGCTAATGGAAGGCCTTGACTACAGAAATGGAAAAAGGAAGATATATAATAGCTGTGGTGTATCGATTCCACATGATCTATAAATCAAAGGAAGAAGATTGGATTATTTTTAAGAAAATCTATGTATCCCCAACTCTGAATGAACATGCTCGGACAAAACACTGTAGCATAAGAAAATGCTCAGCTCAGTAGTTATATATCACACTAGTTCTATATTTGACTAACAGCATTTAAAATTTCCCAGAGAACTACATTTTTAATATTGCCAATTAGTTTATTTATATGTTCTGCAATGGTAGCGAGTAATAACGTTGGGGTATTTAGCATTTGGTAAACCTAAAATAATTAATGAGTGATGGAGATGCCCTCTAACCTTTTCTGAAGTGAACTTCTTGTATTTGGGGGAAGGTAGTGATTGTTCTGGATAAACAATTAGTGCACTCTGGTGTGAGAATTATGAGAATTATGGAGAAATATATTAAAGGATTGAATTCAGCATTATTGTAAATTAGCTAATCTAGTCTTTTGGCACAAAATAAGCAGTCTGCTTTGTACACATTTGGAAGGTTTTAAAAACAAATCAATATAGCCACACACTCAGGACGATGCTAAATAGAGCTGCTGATACACGCACACTGCTTCTGCACAGTGGGCCCATTGTGGAGAGCTGCCACAGCCAAAGCACCTTCCAGCTGTTGGAGGAACCCACCAGAGGAGCAAGTGCAGATGCAGACACCCTCAGCCAGATAATTACCTTGATTAAGATTCTCAAAATTAAACGGAGTTTAATCAAGGACCCTGCGAAATTGTGAGAGCACCAGTTTTCTGGGCTTGCCCTCCTTTTCTGCAGATGGTGAGTTGCCAAACAAAATCAAAGGAATCTTAATTACAAGGATGAGAGGCAAAGTCAAAAGGGAATGAGCGAATCTGTGCATTGTGATAGAGATGGACCAGCACCAATCAGCCACATGCTCAGGTCTCTTCTGCATGGAGAAAGGAATGAGGTATCAACACCAAGAGCACAATCAACATTCCAATAATTCAAAGGGCTGAGTTAATAAATGCAGCGGCTGGTACTGAATTCTCTTATGATACTGTGATACATGTAAGTTCTTTAGGCAATATTTGGATTGATATTAGGAAAAAATACCTGTGGTCTTTCAATGGTTACTAAGAAACCATGACCTAGCTTAAATCTAGGCTAAACCTTTAGAGCAAATAAATTCGCACAGAAACAGAAAACCTGAAAGATCGGAAATAAAAAACCTGAAAGATCGGTGATATAGAGCTGTCATTACTTTTAAAAATTATTCTATTTCCTCTCAATTTTAATTCGATCACTAATAAATAGAAGTAATTATAAAGTGATACATACTGCAACATCTAAATTCCTCAAAATTCGTATCTTTTACTCTATCCTGTATTTTTTATCTTGATGTGCAAAGCCTCAAATTTACTTCTATTATTTTCTTTCATTTTCATAATATTGAGCATAACATTACAAATAAGATCATCTATTAGTGCTAATTAATTTGGTGCAACTACTCTAAGAGTAGACTATAAGAATCATATTATCCTCTCCCAGTGTCATATATACCAGTATATCTTCAAGTAAAAAACATATATTTCATAATATTTTGGAAATTAAACATAAATTCAATCTCTATGTTTCTATTATTCACCACTATTACAAACCACAAAAACAAAATCAAGGATAATTATTTCCCCACAGGTTTTCCTCTTGTTGGTGTTCTATGATCTTTATTTCTAGAGTTTTGCTTTTATTTATTATTTGTTTAGTTCTTTGAAGATTTCTTTTAAACTGTTCTTCATACATCCCCTATCCCTCGGCATCAGAGGTTTTACATTTTTCCTGTTCAGCTTTTATAACATCACCCTTCTGTGTTGTAAAATTTAGTGAGTGATATGTTCTCTACTTTGGGCTGCGTATTTTTATGTTTTATTTTTACATTTTGTTTTGTACATTTTGCTTCATTCATGCATCTGGAGTGATCTCTATGGTTCCCAATTCAATATCTCTGTGGACTTAGAACTAACTCTCTGACCATATGGTTATTAATTGCTTTTCCCCTGCAAAACCCATCTCTGAGAAAGCATTTTGCCAACTCTTGCTCATTCTTACTATTTTCCTTCTATATATAATTTGCTAGCTTATCTTCCACAATTCTTAAAGAAACCTCTTGCAATCTTTATCTAAGAGATAAACTCCAACTTTACAAATACATATTACAAATTCAATGGAATGATCTACTACTCCAAGGCACACCATGTTGATATGCAAGCAATATATACTGTCCTTTAGATAACAAATCTGTGGTCTTTCATTATGCATTCAAAATTTCTAAGTACCTTGATTAAATCAAAAGCAACTTGTATAAGACACCAATATATGAGAATTCGCATGACACTACTTTATAAGTTATAACTTCTGTAGAAGTTAAAGAACTTCCATGTTCTAAATCAATCACTAATCATTTTATACTTTGAATAATTTAATGGTACTATGCAGAATTTTTGCTTTGATTTAGAGAAAATAGTCGAACAAAATGGTTAAATTGCTATAATACTGGGATTCTAAGTTCATCTGTCATCAATTGTAACTCTCAAGTATTACTTTAGAAAAGTTAAGCTTTACAACTCTCCCCACCACAAAAGTCTCAAAAAAGAAAACATTTTTTAAATCTGTAAATATTCTGCATGCATAATTTGAACTTTTATTCTGTTTAGATTTGTATATATATATGAACTTCATAGAAATGTATTCATTATTTAGAAAAATAGTTCTTTCACTTACTTTTTAATTTTACACAAAACTATAGGAAATTACTCCTACGCAATTATTAGAAATCTACATTTAAAGATTGACCATATCAATTGTTAGTGAAGATGTGCAGGAAATCAAACACTCATTCACTACTGGGGGGAATGGAAAAAGATGCCTTCATTGTGGAAAATACTGTGATGGTTTCTTTCAAAATTAAACACACAACTACCATATGATTGAGTTCTTCCACTCCTAAATATTAAAAAAGTAAATAAAAATAATGTTCATAACAAAGACATCTCATTAATGATCATAGCAGTTTGATTTGTAATAGCCAAAACCTAGAATGCAAATGCCTATAGAGAAATGAATAATTCATAATTGGATGGACAAACATAATTGTCAGCCAGTGATTAGAAACACAGGAACACTGGAAAAGACAATCTTTTGAGGCTGTACCCCCAGACATTTGCTACTATAGATATGATGACAAAAATGAAAAGAGGGATTATTATAGATATACTTCTCTAAGGGGAGGTGTCATTTCCCCCGTCCCCACTTACATGGATATCTCCTTGGACAAAAAGTCTCAGGGTGTTATAAACTGATGTTCCTAAGCAGAGGCACCTGGTGCCTCCTCTAACAATACTATGTTACATCCACATGATAAACATAACTCAGCTATAAAAAGAAATAAATTGTTGATATATAGAAACATGTATGAATCATAAAATAACTACATTGAATTTTTAAAACTTGGGCAGAAAAGTCATATTGCCTGATTCCTTTCTAGAAAATACAAACAAATCCACTATAATAGGAAGCAGATCATTGGTTTTTCTGGGAAAGGTTTATGAGAGTTCTAGAGCAAGGATTTATAGAGTTACAAAGAAATCTGGTGATGAGATGTAAATCTGATTGTGGTAACAGTTTGACTGATTTATAAATATGTTAACACCTATATACCAAATTCATTTCAAGTATGTGCCATTTAGCAATAACATTGTAATAAAATTGTTTTAAAAGACAAGCACTTAGAAGTGTAGAAATGTCATTCCATTCAACAACTAGAAAATTAGATTTAACTGACATACAGACATTACAACCTGAGATATAAAGGAAAAATCTGGCTTGCTAAATGTTAGATTTTATGAAATTAACTGTTCTAATTTTTCAAGTATAACTGTATTTTCCATAAAGACGATTAATGACAAGTAACTCAAACATCTTGCAATTTAACTACGGTGGCTATGACTAGACCTGTGATGTTTGCTTAAATATTCATTTTTCTTGAATATATACAAATACAACTGTCTGATCAAAGTGGTCATGAGAGAGGGCACCACCCTCTACCCCTGGGTGCCACTGTTTCCTGTTTAAGATTGCAGATTTCAAGGAAGATATGCTAAAATGTGAGAATGGCCTTGATTAGAATTTCCTTTCAGAAAGATACAAGGGGGAGGAAGAAGTAAAACAGGTTTTTTTCTTTGTAATGTAATAATTCAGGAGCTGTTTCTGGAAGGTGGGAAATAAGGATATATAAAGAGGCTTGAAACAAAGAAAGGGATTCTATTGGAATTCCGATTTTAATATTGATTCAGGTTTGGTTTCTGCCATTTTGTGGGATGAAGATGTGAGCCATGCGGGGCCTGCAGCCTTTGGCAGGCCCAGGCTAGCAGCATGTGTGTTAAAGGAAGTTAAAGAGTTCGTGGATTTGAACTCTGTGTTGGAGTTTGTTTTGCTGAGTTTGACTTGTGTCAAAGAGGCTGTGCAAAAGTTAGGCCTAAAAAGAAAGTAAACTTTGCTGGTTCCAGTACCATGGAACTTCTATTACCCGTAGGACAAGGAGAAGACGGCATGGAAGAGAAGTAGCACGTCAAAGGAAGATGTTTTCGAAAACATGGAGATGAACTCTGACTGCTGTTGGTGAGATGATCAGGACTGAGAGACTGAGGATTTTTAGGCAATCTGGGAAAGGACTTTGGACAATGTTGACAAAAGTTTTGGACAGTGTAAAAGTAATTGGAGTTTTACTTACATGTTTCTTTTGTAGTAATTAGGAAATCACTTTGTTAGAAATAAATTAGTCTGCAGAAATAAATTAGTCTGAGAGTCTTGTTTTGACTTGGGATTTTGGTGAGAAGGCTGGGGATGGTGGAAAGAATCCACGGAAGTTTAGAAGAGGGTAAATTGAGGCAAACTAGTCTAAAGTTTAAACTGTTTCTAAGTTTTTTTAGAGGGGAAGAAAGCTGAGAGAAGCTGGTAGCTGATTTTTGCATACTAATAGTAGGTGAACAGTGAAAATGCTAATTAACTGCTTGGAGCCTGCTTCCTAGGGAGAAGCAGGCATAGGTGCTTCAAGTTCAAGGCAAAAAGTCTTCTTTTCCTTTTACCCAATTTCAGTCATAGATACCAAACAAGTTTCAAAATGCTCTAACCTGTCAGTACTGGGCAAGTCTCAAAATGGAAGGAAGCACAGGACATTCAATATCAGAAAACAGGGAAGGAACAAGAGCCAATGTAACAAAGTGGCTAACAATATGGGGTGGGCAGGAAGATTTTCTGTGCTTGCAGACCCAAATTCCAACTCTGTTAGTCTGTTAGGACTCACTGAATAAATTGGCAGAGTACAGAACTTGCTTGATTTTCAATCTATCTGTGAAGTGGGGATAAGAGTACTTACTATTCCTCAGTGTAGCAAGGATTAACAAGGATTAAGGTAGCTAACATAAGTAAAACATTTAGAAATGCATGTAGTGTCATAAAGTGTTAGGTATTGTTGGTTACTATATTAGACCTCAGTAGTAGACAATATAATCTAGGGTTGAAGATTAGAATTTTAGGTCTATTCAAATGTTAATATTGAGTCATAATTTTCAAGCCCCTTATACATTTTTCAAATTTTATTTTTGATTAGGAAATATTACTATTTTGAATGATGCCATAATATTAATTCACAGTTTTCCCCTCTCAAGCTTATTATATCCATTTCCTTTGCTGCCATATTTTTTCTCATCCCCTAGTATTAGTATTTTTCAGATTGAGATAATGTCACTGAAACAGTAAAGCATTTTCCAAAGGACAATATTTGGGAAATACCATATAACAAAATTATGAATCACTGTAAGGGCTGGGCGTGGTGGCATGCTCCTTTAATTCCAGCCTAGGAAAGGAGGCTAAGACTAGGAATCACTTGAGTCCATGGGTTTGAGAACCTTCCTGGGGCAACAGAGTGAGACCTAGTCTCAAAAAAATAGTTGGGCATGGTGGCACACTCCTGTAATTACAGTTACCTGGGAGGCTGATGCTGGGGATCACTTGAGTCCATGGTACTCCAGGGAACATGAGTATGTGGTTCCCCAGGTAACATAGCAAGACTTAGTCTCAAAAGAAAAAAACAACCATAATATATCAATAAGAGTTCCATTAACCTGAAGTACCATTAACCAAAGAAAGAAGAAACATAACAAATCTAAACTATGAAAAATAATTACCACACTAAGTTTAATTGGAGTAAATATATAAATGTTCATCAATTTTAATGGATCATACTTCTCTACTCCTTGATTTTCAGTTAACTAATTTTAGAAAAAAATTTATCTTGATTTTATACCACTCCATGTCACAATTACATTAATAAGTCAATGCAGATATGGATCTAAGCTAAAAGAACTTAGTAAATAAAACTGCTGACAAAACAACTACGTAGTGTATTTTTTTCAAAATATTTTCAATTTATTTAAGGAACACTTGATGATAAAATAAAACTACTTTAAAATTCTACTACTGCAAAAATTTACTATCATATCATATTTATTATATGTTAGGCTCTTTTCTTTTTAATTGTAAAAACCTAATCTTAACCAAAAGGAAGTCGATATATACATATACTTGAAATGTAATTGGAACTGAAACAGAGAATCTTTCACTTTTATTGTTACATTCTTAACACCTAAAACAGTTCCTGGAATATATCAAGTCCTGAAAATATTTCTGTTATAAATGGTCAAAATCAAGGCAATGCCAGATATCAGTTATTATGTGATTCTCTCATGATCTTCATGGTTTCTATTTTTCTCCGGCCCTACGCTGAGGTGACCCTATCCTTTCAAAATTCTCAATTTCAAGATACCAGGAAATGATTCTCTGGTTGTTTTAGCATCATTAATTATGCCTGCTTAGTATTGCATGGGTACTAAGCAATGTAAGAATTTAGACTATCCTTAAATTAACTACCCACTCTTGGGCTGGGGTAAGAACAGTCTCAGTGAAAGAATAGCATAGTTTGGACTAGGAATTTATAAGGGGGGCAATAAATTTCCAGAAATCATAACTACAGTTCTAGTTTGGTGCACCAGTATCTGGCAGTTAATGTATTCAAAGTAACTTTATATATCAAAGAAATTATATATTTACCAAAGGTGCTAAAAATAAGAATCATAAAAAAAAACTACACTTAGTTTTTTAAATCTGATTAACCAAAATACATTTAGTTACCCAAGTAGATTGCCAAATGCTTGCATTTCGTTTTGTTAAATTTGGCTACTGATGAAATAATAATCTTTTATCACATGATGTCACTATTTCATATAAATGCTTTGAACAATAATCTGTTTTGAAAGGACATTTACACAGAATATTCAGCACTATCATCATTACCACATTCAAAAATTATTTTGTCCTGGGTTATATGTCTCTTCTCTATACTTACAGGGTTCCAAAAGCAGACTAGATATAATACCTGCCAATTTATAAAATTTGTGTTTTCCCTGCAGTAAATGGTAATAATGACAAGCAAACTCAGAATTAAGATTAATGTACCAAGAAACAGTATATATTTATAAAGGAGAAAATCCTTAGACATATTCAAATTTAAGTTATATTCCCCCGAACTTTTTTAACTAAACAGAATCATTAGAACTTTATATATTATATAGTTGACCCCTCTAATTACATAAAGCAAAACAGTTTTTCTTTCAGCAAAGGGCAAAACCAATAGAGATAAAAGCGTATAATGTGTTAATAATCTCAAATCTGAGTTATATCTATATGCTAGCACATCTATCACTTGCAGATAGACACTTTCCAAGGACATATAGTATATTCACCATGATACTGTACAAGCAATTAAATAATTGTAAAAATTTTAAAATATAAATCATACAGAGTAATTAAATTAAAACTCTAAAAATACTTGAAAGTTAAGTACTACTTTTCTATACATAATGAAGAAAAAAATCATTCAAAAATATGTTCGAATAAAAAAATGTACCTAGGTATAAATCTATCATATGTTGAAAACTACAAAATATTGGTGAGAGAAATCAAGGAAGGTAAAATAAGTATAGAACCAGCTGTGTTCATGGATTGGAGGCTCAATGGAGTAGGAGTATCAGTTCTCTTGAAACTGAAATACAGGTAATTGCAATTCCTATTATAGAAAGATATTTTCTAAATATAGATAAGATTATCCCAAATTTCATTTAGAAAGGGGAGAGAAAGGGACAAGAATGGCCAAATAATTTTTAAAAGGGAGAACAAAGTGGGGGAAATCAGCTTTGTAGTAAGTTTTAAAACCAGAAAGTAAAACTTCTCCACTCTGTTCTTTGTCAAAGTTGCTTTGAAGATTTCAGATAACTTGAGATTACATGTGAATTTTAGAAAAGATTATTCAGCAAAACAGTATTGTTTGGATTTTCAATAGGGGTTGCATGGGATTTGTATATGACATTGGATAATATTGACAGTTTAATAAGTGTTCCAGTACATGAAGATGGATGTCTTAGAATTTATTTACATTTTCTTTCAGCAATGTTTTGTAGTTTTCAGTGTACAAGCTTTTGCCTCTTTGGTTGATTCTAAGTATTTTATTATTATTTTTGAAGTTATTTTAAATGAAATTATTTTCTTAATTTCCTTTTAAGAATTGTTCATTGTTAGTGTATAGAAATACAATTGATTTTTTTTTGTATCCTGGAAAAAAAAAGAAAATGATTATATAAATGATAATGCAAATACAACATAATAAAATGTAGATGTAGATAAAGCAATACTTAAAAGAAAATTTAAGAGCTTAAAAACAAGAAATGCTAAAAAATAAATGGTTTATTGCTCTTTCTTAGGCAGCTGAGAAAAATAATATGAACAAATTACCCAAAGTTGGAAAGATATTTCCTTAAAGATAAAGAGTAAATGAAATTAATACATTGAAATTAATACTAGTAAGTTGAACTTTTGGTCCTTTGGAAAATTAACTAAATTGATAAAGACCCTTCTATATTGGCTCATAAAAGGAAGGAACAGGGACTATCTTACAGATCTGAGTGACAGTAAAAGTTACTAAAAGAATTTGTTGGGGGGGGGTCACAGGTCATAATACAAGTTTATTTAAGAAGAGGGAAAAGTAAAATCAGATATAAAAGGGAATAGAACAGGAGAACAACCTGAGTAGGCTAGGAGGGGGTAGAGACAGACTACCCCTAAAAGAATATTTTTACAACTTCTATGATTTAAAAAAACAAGTTCAACAGCTTAGATGCAATGAATAAATTTATTGAAAAATAGAGCATACCAGAATTGATACCAGATGAAACAAAATCTGAATACCACTATCAATGAGAAATGAAATTCACTATTAAAATAAACCATCTTATTCCAGAAAAGATGGTTTCTCTAAATAACACTAGTGTTATATAATTCTTTCCACTAAAGAGGGGTGATTCTTTTTTCCCCTTAGATAAGAACTTAAAGTAGAATGTTGGGTCATAAGGTAAGCATATGTTTAGCATATTCATAAGAAAATACCAGAACATTACCCAGAATATTGTTTCGTTCACACTCTTAAGTGATGTATGGGAATACCAATTTCTCCAAGTCTGAATTTGAAGAATGGAAACTTGTGACCAAGCAGTCGAATGTAGTCGAGTGCCCTAGACTTTAGATACAATTTGGCCAATTCCATCCATCCATCCATCCATCCATCCATCCATCCATCCATCCATCCATCCATCCATCCATCTATTGTCTATCTATCCATTCATTCATTCATTCATTTATATTTTATTTATTCGTTCAAAAAACAATAAGAATTTGTCCATGAGTTTAATCCTAGTTATACAGAAATAGGGAGACACAATGTTGGACATCAGAAACTCACAGTCTAGCAGAGGAAGGACATATCTATGAAGAAAATATAGAAAGTTTAAGATTACATGTGCTATTAAAAATTTCCAATTATTCAGGCTTCTGGTATTCACAGACTATTTGCAAGAAGAGTTTAAAGATCAAAACAATAGTAAAAAGTCAGTGGTTATCACAACATAATCAATGTCACAGTATTTTACAGAATCTCTAAAACTACCTCTGTTTCATATCATTCACTTGAATATCCTACCACCCCCATCATACAATTTGATGACCTAATTATGGTTGTTTTTGTTTTTTGTTTGTTTGTTTGTTTGTTTGTTTTGAGACTAGGTCTCCTGTTTTTGCCCGTGAAACCACACGCTCATGTTGCCTGGGGTACCATGAACTCAAGCAATCCCCAGTCTCAGCTTCCCCGGTAGCTGGGATTACAGGCGTGTGCCACTATGCCCAGCTATTTTTTGGGAATAGGTCTAGCTGTGTTGCCCCCATCAGGACTCGAACCACAATCCCAACCACTTTCATAGGCTGAAGCTTACAGGGCATGCACCACTGTGCCCGGCTGTTTGACTAGTTTTGAAAGAAATCTAGGTATAAAGGAATTTTAGACATAAATGTCATCATGAGGAAAAGATATAGGTAAAAGATCATGGTTTATTCACGAAAGTAACTAAGGGCATTGGATAAGAGGATCAAAATTTGTAAGGTGCAATGAGGTATAAAATGGAGATGAAATGTATTCAGAAAAATTTTTGTGTGCTTTCTTCACAGGCATCGGGATTTGCCTGGACACAATTAAAATGACTGAAAAGCAGTGGGTAAAGAAGAGTACGAAAATCCTAGCATTTTAGAAAGATAAAAACTGACATTGTGAAAAACAGATCAAAGATATGTAAGGCTAGATAAAAGAGGGTTCTAATTATTGCAAGAATATAAGGAGTGACACAGTAATTAACTAAGAGCTCAGTGACAGAGGCGTACATGACAGATATGAGAAAAATTAAAAATGTATAGTGGAAAAGACCAGTGGTAATAGTCATAATTGTTATGACAGTATTACTATAGAAAAGATTTATATTTATTGTCAAATGGTTTAGGCTATCATATAAGTTATATGATAGAATTATCAATCAAAAAATCCAATATATTAATCTAATAAATTATTAATTATACAAGTAAATTTATTCATGATATTACATGATTTTATGTATTATGGTACAGGTTATTATTGCTTACATAATGTTTATTACAACAATTCTGTGAGACAGATATTATTATCTTCATTTTAGATGAGGAAATAAAGAACAGAGTAAATTACCTTGCTTAAGTTCATACAGCTAACAACAGGGAGAACTGAATTAGAGTCCACAAGATGGATACAATTTAGAAGGTGGGAGAAAATGAAGGTCTAAGAATCTTCACGTTTCTAACTGTGGTTACTGGTAAATGGCACCTCTTATGGCTAGAGAAATAATAATATCTATCCAAGTTTCAAATTTTTGTAGCTCTTTCATTTTGTTCCAAGTAGGATGTTCTTAGCCGTACATACTTATTATCTTTATTTTTCCCATCAACTGAGTTATGGGAGAAGTATGACTCAGTAGGTCACTTACTCTCACTTGAATATGCAACTAACAAGTGAAAAAGCCAGAATTCAGCCCGATGGCTACAGCTTTGTACTTGTAAATGGCTTTATTAAAGAAAGAAAGTGATTCCACATCAAGATATATGGAGTGCCAGGTGTCTTTGTGTTACCCACATAAAGAGATTGCTACTTTGAACCTTAGAAAACAGCTACAGGATTTGGGGATATCAGCATTAATGTAAACATGGAAACCACATTAATTGGTGAAATGTTCCATTCTGTTTCTGTACAGTCTGCCATTTTATTTTTAGAAGAATGCCATAAATCTTATGAGAGACATATTAAAACTGACAGCAAATCCCCAGGGTTGGCATGCCAAGAATTCAGGTTGACCTATCAAGTTATATAATTCACGAGAGTAAAGAGCTTTGTGGTATACGAGTTTTGTTTCAGTGTAGAAGAATAGGAATGCAATCAGAAAATGATAAAGATTCTGAGTGCTTTGTAGTATAGTATCATCTAAATTGTTTTGCAAACTCCATTCTAGACCTTAGAAAACAACTCAAAACAGATGAGAAAGTCATTTTTTCTTATTTCAATGGAACCTCTGATTAAACTGGCTACTATGCACCTGCTATAAGAGGTGGCAGGAGATGACAGCAGCTGCTACAACCCTGGTCAGGACCAGGGCCCAGACTGTAGTGACAATGAGTCTATATATTCATAGAATGAATCAGAGCATCAAAAGAAGAGGAGAAAACACCTTTATGTGACCTCTAAGTGAAAAGGTAAGGGTCCACTGGTGGGGGAGGGGAATCTCTGGAAGCTGGAAGAAGTGGAGGAGGCTTGGCATCTCTATTAGTGACTACACAAAGAATAGCAGATTGTTTCTTTCCATTATACCATGCACCTGATTGAACTGCCCTGGCTGCTGGGGCCTGAATAAACACACATTAGCAATTATTCATTCTTTCCTGTCTTCAAGCAATTTTTTTGAATTCTGCATATCCAATTCTAGTCAGTCATTCTAAAAGCTTACTCGAGGAATCTTGAGCATCTAGTTTAAAAATCAAGATTCATTTTTATAGAGGATATGTAATAAGTTCCAGATTTATATTGCAATGTTTTGCTGGTGTCAGCCACAAGTTAATATTTACCAAATTACATTTATTGGTACATTTTAATGCCAAAATGGTGCATAATTTCACTAGCCCCTTGACATTTAAAAAATAATAAAGCTATGCACACACATAATTGGATATATAAATGCTCAGAGAGGTATATAATGAGAACTTAAAGCCTCCTATAACCACACATCCCTGAGTCCTACTTCCTAAAGAGTACTATTATTACCAGTTACCTGTCTATAAGCCCAAAAATATTTTCAAGTTCGCTAGCTAGTTAACTGGGTAGGTAGGTCCATTTAAAAACATACAAGAAATGCATTTAAGTACTTATACTTCTATACCATATTTTCAAAGTTTTCATTCATACCAATATCTGAATATTTAGATCATTCCAGCACTGTCTGAATTATAAGGACATACCATAATGCACTTATACGTGCATGATTTACTGTGACTTATGATGACAATGTTTGTTATTACAAAGAAAACTGTCATGATATTGGTGTTTATAATCTGGTGCACTTTACAATATATATTTCAAATTCAGTACATATTGCTAGATCTCATTTGAGAACAGGTTTCATAATGTTCCAGTTTTACCATCAATGTGACAAGTCCGCTTCTGCATAATGGATATTATTAACCTTTAAAAGTCTTGTTTAACTGATCAAAATATCACTATGTGGTAATAAATAAAAGTAGAATTAAATGGTAGAAACTTGAGACTTAAACATAATAAAATAGATGAGTATACTGAATTTGCTCATTAATTTCAAGTTATGGTTCTATGTGCTATGGACTCATTATGGGATCCCGCCCCCCATATGATAATAGGTGTTTAATAAGTGAAAGAAAACGATCACTTGGGATTCCTTTGAAATTGAATGAAAGACAATATGCCTTCTCCCTATTATTAATTGTGTATTTTGTACATCTCCCTTAACAAATCAGCATGGAATTATATAAGAAACTCAAATATAGGATTTTCTGGAAAATTGAATATTTGCCTTGGAAAGGAAAAGAGACATGGTCACTAAGGGAAGCTAAATGAATTTAGAAATAAGAAATATATTTTATCACATCAGAGGGTTTATTTCATTGACATCCAGTTTTTATTATATTGATTTTAAAAAATAGTTTTCATTCTTCACTTGCAGTTTTTCTAGCCTATTCACTGAACACAGGAGAGTGAAGGAGAGAGAAGGGTCACAGGAGAAAGGAAGAGGGGGGAATGTAAGTACAGGGAAGAAAGGGGAAAGAGAGAATTTGATTGGTGTGAAATGGCCTATTTTCATTTCCTTGTAGGATTGCCTTTACTTACAGAAGGATGTTTCCTTCTGACATAGAAATTTCATGCTGAATAATCCCAGTATATAATAATTCCTTCTGAATTTTGACTTGATTTTGATGAAACTGATCCCTGAGTAGACTGGGTTCACATTTGGAGGATTATCATGTGCGAGTCAACAGAAAACAAAATGTTTAGATGAGAATGATTGATAACAGGTTATATTTTAAACAGAACAGGATATACTTTAAACAGTTCCGCTTCAAAGAATTTTCATCCAAAGTGAGCACATATGAAATCAACAAAGGTGTTATTGCCATTACCTTTGTTTAAAATGGCACAGATTATTCCAATATTGTGCAGACAGAACATGGATACAGGGATATACAAGCTACATTGTATAAATATTAAATAATGTTTATTGGGTAAAAACATATGGAGACAAGTAGCAGAATATAACCAATCCCTTCTATTCCTTATTATTTCATAGAGAGATGCACCAAGGTGAGCATAGAGAAGCTGGATGTTTTCCCATTGAGAAGTCCTACCCTTTGAATCTTCACTTAGTTTTAAAAACCAAGGAAGAAGGATAATCTAGGTAGTGACTCTGCACAATGGAATCTCCTTTATCTTGAACAGAAATGGTAGGGCTAGAGGGTGTGCTGAGAAAGGCCTCCAGACCTAAGCATCTAATATCAGCTCCTTCCTCTAAATTAAATCAAATCAGCGAAGCTATTTTGTTAACCACTGTACACAAAAAAATGGGGTATGAGCCATCCAGATCAGTTCTTCTTTGTTAAGTTGCAAATTCTTAAAACGAATGAAGCTTCTAAGGATACACATTATTACTACCATTTCACAGCATTAATTGGTGTCTTGGATTTGATTATATTATGGGATAGGCTTCTTGATTTATTTTTATTTCACCAAGCACTTAATCAATATTTTGGAGGATTAATACTTCTAGTTTTTATATTTATGACCTTAGCAAGTTACTGAAATTTACTAATTTCAGTTAAAAGCAGGGATAACAATTCCTAATTCATGGTATTGTTCAAAGGAGAACTGCAATAATTTATGTAAAAATTTTGCATTATTTTTGTTTAACTTCAAATTTAGTTGTTTTTGTTTTTGTTTTTGTTTTTTTAAGAGAAAGGAGTGTTCTAATTCAGCTATCCTGGGTAGAGACGACTGGTATTAAACCCCCCAAATAGTGGCCAGGCACGGTGGCTCATGCCTGTAAGCTTCAGCCTATGAAGCAGCCGGGGCTAGGGATCACGGTTTGAGTTCCGCCTGGGGCCTGTAGCGAGACCTAGTTCCAAAAAAATAGCTGGGCGTGGTGGCACACACCTCTAATTCCAGCTAGCTGGGAAGCTGAGGCTGGGCATTGCTTGGGTCTGTGGTACCCCAGGCAATGAGAGCCTGCGGTTCCATGGGCAAAAATAGAGACCTAGTCTCAAAACAAAAACAAAAACAAAAAAAACAAACCCAAATAGTAAAGGACACGCCAAATCAGCATCTCTTCAAACTATATTCTGCCTTTACTTCTCTGGGCACAACAGTTTCTATTTGAACGAAACAATGTGGAGCCTTTAAAATTCACAAGTCTTTACAATATACAATAGTAGGATGTTTCTGAGTCTTTGTTCCATCTCTGAGACAAGATGTAACAACTGGTATAAATAAAGCATACCTGAAAAACAAATCCATATATCCAATGTTACCAGATTAGCACAGAGAAAAACATTTTTATTGAAGGAAGTAGAGAAAACTAGTTTAGTGTAGCTATTTAAGTACCAAGTGTCAGGAAGATCATGATTTTCATCTCCAAGGTTTACCAAGTTGAACTGGAATGTTCATTATTTTAATGTGAATGACAAAATGTCAAAAAAGAGAATCTTCCAATGCCTCTTTCTTCTACATTCATAAAATTAAAGTCAAATTCTAATGACCTGGGAAAATTTTATTCTTTTGCTTATAGTGCTTGGAAATTCTTATACAATATGGCTAATATTTGGATTCAGACCCAGCTTATGCTGTTATCAACTAAACATATATTCTTAGCAAAATAGAGCATGTCTTTGGTATCGGTTTTAAACCAATACCAATTTTTTATTGAGTTAAAGAAACATGACATCAACTTCTTTGGGCAATCTAAAAAGGGTGTTTATTTGAGGGATCATGCTTCTAAAATGTGCTTGACCCGAGGCATATCTGAAATGGAATAATGGAGACATGTGTCAAACTAGGCTATTCTATTACCTAAAACATTTGCCCAAATCTCCCACTGGTAAAATAACGATATTTTGGTCCTAAGAAGTAGGTCCACTCTGGTGGGGAAAAAACAGTCATAGATCATTATTTCTGTATTTCCCAAATTCTTATGGTACCTGAAAAAAATGCCACATTTTTCCCATTTGAGAACTTGAAATGTTTTCAAAAATAGAAAATAAGTGAAATCTTTAGTGTTGTTTAGATTTGACAGAGCACTTAAAAACTTTATTGTGTTTTAGATTCAGGGAAGACACAAAAACAAATAAATCTTTTTAAATGTTTGTCTTTATTGGACAAAATAGTTATATGCTGGTCCACATTATATCATCCATGAGCACAATGGGAACCTCTGAATTTTATAGCTGCACTTAGGCAAGAAAAGCTGCACTTATCACCCTTGGGAAAGTTAATAAGC
This sequence comes from Uropsilus gracilis, assembly GCA_004024945.1. Classification (NCBI taxonomy): domain Eukaryota; kingdom Metazoa; phylum Chordata; class Mammalia; order Eulipotyphla; family Talpidae; genus Uropsilus; species Uropsilus gracilis. The sequence continues at coordinate 53,502 of PVHY01002984.1, read as the reverse complement.
TTTCATTTCTCCATCTTTACTTCACAGATTTAAAATAAGGATTATAATGTAATCATAAATAGCATATAGCTATTATGTAGAAGAACCTCAACAAATGCAAATTCCCTTTCAATTGGTGAAAAGTTTCCAAGGACATCATTACCCAGAAGATTAATAAAAGAGCAAATTACTGTGATTGTCTACCCCAATTACAAAGCAGTAGGTTCTTCAAATGGACACACAAAGCAGTAAGTTTGTAAGGTTGCATTCATCCCTCTAGCAGCTGACACTTGCACCCCCCCACTCCCGTTTCCCACTAGTGTGTTTTTCTGAGACTCAATGTAATCAAAATGATCATCCTGCCTAAAATGACAAGTTTAAACAAAATTCCCAACAAAATACCAGCAATATTTTCCAATGAGACAAAACAATATGCATTGAAATTTACATGGGACCAGAAAAGACTTCAAATTCAAAATGCAATACTAGGGAAAAAAGCGAGAATTGGAGGTTTGTGTTACCTACTTCATACATTCTGTAAAACAAAAGTATTAAAAACAATACAGAACTGGCACATAAGGAGACACATGCATCAAAGGAATAGAATTGAAAGCCCAGAAATAAATCCACATACATACCAGCACCTAATCTATAATAAAACAGCTATGACCATAAAATGGTGAAAAGACAATCTCTTTAATAAATAGGGCTGGGAAGCCGGACATGGTGACTCGTGCCTGTAAGCTTCAGCCTATGAAGTGGCAGGGGCCAGGGATCGCGGTTCGAGTTCCACCTGGGGCCCGGAGCGAGACCTAGTTCCAAAAAATAGCTGGGTGTGGTGGCACACGCCTGTCATCCCAGCTACCTGGGAAGCTGAGGCTGGGGATTGCTTGGGTCTGTGGCACCTCGGGCAACGAGAGCCTGCCGTTCCATGGGCAAAAATAGTGAGACCTAGTCTCAAAATAAATACATAAATAAAAAATAAAAAAAATAAATAGGGCTTGGAAATTGGAAAGGCAGACATAAAAGAATGAAGTTTGTTTACTGGTGGACACCATACACAACATTAAATTCCAAATGGATTAAAAAAATTAGATAAAAGGCCCGTAACAATAAAATACATAGAAAACATTGGTTTTATTTTCCATGATAGCAACAATCATATTCTGGTGACTCAATGACTGGCAAGAGAATTAAAAACAGAAAGTTGGGCTTATCTAAAGTTGAAAGCTTCCATCTTGCAAAAGAAAATGCAAGATGCTCACAAGCACCCTCTTAAATAGAAGATATTTACATAATATATAACTCGTGATTAATACCCCAAATATATTTTAAAAGCTCAAACAGAACAATGAAAAAAATATTACCCAATTGAAAATGAGCAGCAGATATGAATAAACAATTCACCAAAGTGGATATCCAGAAGGCCAAAAGACATATGAAATAGTGTTTTAACATTGCTTCTAAGAGAGATGCAGATTATAACTGCAGTGATATATCATCTAAGACCCAAGAGAACAGCACATATCAAAAAGACCCAAAACAAGTTGAAAATGGTAAAGAAACCCAGAAACATCTGGTTCAAAACAAATAGGTTTTATCACTGATACTATAAGAAAATGCTATGTCACCCATATGACACTTCAAATTAACGGAGTGAGTCTTTATTTGTCGCAAGTAGATTCTTAAGTTTCTATTGCTGGCTGTCAATCAGATTGCTACCTTTATTTTTATTAAAATGAAGCTCCTGTCACTGAATTTTGATATGAACCACATTAAAGTTTATTGAAAAGCAGAAATCATAGTCCATTACCATCCAAAGCTAATGAATAATGTAATGTGTTTTCAAATTCTAAAACCTATGTAGAATGCAATGTGAAATCTAATCAGACCATTCTTTTTTTTCAGTTTTTTAAAAATGTTTTTATTATGTCTTTTATTTTACATCGTTATCTACCCCAGGCTTCCCCCACCACCTTATCACCCTTGAAATATCATCTTGATCTTTTGTGCCCCTCTCACCCCCAGTGTCCTCCCCCTCCCCAACTCATGTGCTATGCTTCAGTTCTGCAGACAGTTTGTTGGTTTTGTTTACGTGTCCTTTTGTTTGTTTTCTCTATATCCCGCATACAGGTGTGATCATTCAGTATTTCTCTTTTTCTTTCTGTTAGCATGATTCCTTCTAGGTCCATCCATGTTATCACAAATGTATCAAATCTGTCTTTTTTGATTGTGGAATAATATTCCTTCTGTACAGCTAAAGAGACAAAAACCAAAAGAGACACCCAACTGTATGAGAAAAAATTTTTACTCTCCATCAAGTGATAAAGGTCTAATATCAAAGAGGAAACACTAATAGCCAATGAAATGAAAAAAATGTTCAACATCACTAACAGAGAAATTCATGTCAAAACCACAATGAGATATCATCTTACACCAGTAAGAAAGGCCCATCTCAAAAAAAGTGCTGGCATGGGTGTGGAGAAAAAGGGACACTTTTACACTGTTTGTGGGAATGCAACGTGGTCCAACCATAATCGAAAGCTGTGTGGAGGATACTCAAACTACAGAACCTGGAACTGTCATTCAATCCAGCAATCACACTACTGGGAATCTACCCAAAGGACACCAAATTTTAAAAAGATACCTTTACTTGCGTGCTTATTGCATCACTATTTACAATAACCAAAATGTGGGAAAAATCCAAATTTCCCAAAACAGACAAATGGATCAGAAAATTATGTTATATCTACACAATAAATGTTTATTTTTAAGGATGATGTGATGTATTACATTAAATTGAGATTGTTGTTTTGTTAGAATTAAAACTTAACCCACATGACATCTGCATCCTGTGCATTTAGCTTATTCTCTAAGTCGATAGCTTTCTGCCACCAAAATAACATATGGTAGAATTAAACAAATATCACTACTTGTAGATGAGGCTTCAAATTTTGTAAAAGTAAAACAACTGTCTTAACTTACAAAGTCAAAAGAATTCTAAGCCCTGCTCCTCCAAAATAAGGTATGTGCCAAGTGGAATACAATTTGCTCAGAAAAAATAATCACCTCTAGAAAATCCCAAGGGAATAAGTTTAACATGTTGTTCCATAGACTCAGTACATTGATTTAGCATAAGATAGAAAAAAAAATGAAAGACAGGTTTTGTGTATGGAAGACACCATCTCTCTTTCAATACTTTTAAATGAACTCATCTCATTCTTATTCATAGAAGGAAAACACCCACACACTTCCATGAAACTGAAGTCAATAGAAATACCCACATATCCAAAATAAGGGTTTTTGTCAGAGATGTGCTGAAAGTATTCTTCACATCAAATAACTTTTATTTTTTTAAGTTGGTGATATTTCTTTTGCTAAAATTAAGTGGAAATGCAGTCTCCTGATTAATAAACTAAAAACACTACTTTTTTTCCAAACCTGCCCAACTATCTAAAAAGTAAACAATACAAATCTCTTCAAAATATCAAGTAAGTGATATTCATTCTTACTTATAATTTTATAAGCAAAAAACAAAGCAAGATTATAATACCATTTTAATTATTTTTTAAAAAGACAAAGTACAAGCTACATAAACTTTGGGGGAGTTTGTGGAGAAACTACCACTTTCATAAAGAGTTGGTGAGTATGTAGACAGGTATGACCACTTTGGAGGACATTTAACAATATCTATCAAAATAATTTACAAAATTTTCAAGTCAGAATTTTTCCTGTAAGAATCTGTTCCATAAGCACATATGTACATGTGAATGTGAAATAGCAGTTGTCATATTAATTTGTAAGAGCAAATCACTAGGCACTCTAGGATAAGCCACCATCCAGTGAAAAATGTAGGTGTCTAAATTTGATGGTGTTTAGCAGAGGTGTTGTGGGTTTAGTTCCTGAATCCACTCTCATTGTAAGTGGAGGCTTTCTCACACCAACAAGCTATCCTCAAACTGGCACAGTGTCATAAGATTCAGTTCAGTTCTGATATTATCTATTTGGACATACTGCTAGATTTCACATGTTAAAAGTGCAGTCTCCAATACCACCCTTTGATTCAAATGCCAGTCACAAGTCTAGGCTGTTATTGATGCTTCTGACCAACCAGCTATATAGATCAGCAATTTCACTGATGTCCTCTTCAGCCCTTAGGTTAGGTCAAGGATCAGATATTTACTAGTTCTTGGAACTGACCAACTACACATCGTAAGTTCCTCCTCAAATTTGATTAATTTGCTACAGCAGCTCATAGCACTCAGCAAGCCTGTTTAGCCATTAGATCACCATTTATTTTACAAATTGTATTACTCAGGAACAGTTAGTTGGAAGAAATGCATAGAGCAAGGTATAGGGAGAGGATATACAGGTTCCACACCCTCTTCTAGCTATCTCTCTCCCATCATCTCCAGGTATTTACCAGCCTGGAAGCTCTCTAAACAATTTCCTCCTGGGTTTTTATGGTGACTTAGTGAACTGGGGATAAGACTGATTCAATCATTGGTTATTGACAATTGATTATACTCCCAGAACCTCTCCTTTCTCTGGAGGTCTGGGGTGGAGGCTGGAAGTTAGAGTCCTCTACTCACATGGTAAATTCTGCCAAGTAGTCCCCTTAGTAGGTAGTCATTAGGTGCTACTCCAAAAGTCACCCCATTACATAACAAGAAACACCTTGAGATAATAGTCTTAATACTGAGTAAAGACCAAAGAATTTGGGAGCTGTGAGTCAGAAACTGCGGAGACCTAATATGTATAAGAAATATGGTTTGTGCATCTGAATTACTAAATATGTTTTTCTTTTATATCACAATATTGAAGGTATAAATCTGATGGTCAGATTCATTCAGTCACCAAAGGGTTTCGCAAATGAGGAGGATGTCCTCCTCTGTGGGCTAGAAGACAATAAATTCCAATCTTAATATCCAATGGAAGGAAAAAATGTAAATACTAAAAATATAGTAAGTACATTGAATTAAAAATACTAGAAATTAACATTTATTTAGTGAGGAATGGGTACACTTAACATCATAAAATGCACAATATCTGGCCACAATAAAAAGCCATTTTTCTCTCTCCTTCTTATGCTTATATTTTTACAAAGGGTGACCTTCAGCACGATGTTCCCTACAGACATACATGTATGTTTGTTTGTTTTAGGGCAAATATAAAAACATAAGATTTATAATTAATTTCAACTATGTATAAAATTAACTTGTCTAGTTTACACTAGGACCCACATGAACGCAAATTTCTCAGTAGAATTCAGTATATGACACTTAGATTTTGTTTTGTTTCATACTGTATTCCTAATTCCCAGCACTTAGAAGAAATGGCATATAACAGACAAAATATATTTGCTGAAAAACAAGTATGGCACCTCTGATATTATACTTTAATCATAAACATTTATGATGTAAGCTACACTGCTCTTTAAAATAATTCTGTCTAGGATGTACACTGAGCTACATACAAATTCACATATTTATCTTAAAACTTTGGATAATTTGGGTAATACACTGAATTAAAGACATTTAAGAACTATTAAAAACTAAAAGATCCAAGTAACTGGTAGGCAGTCTTACATAAAAATGGTAGGACCTGTTTTCATGCTACTTGAAATCATGGTTATGGGAAAATCTAGAACTTTTTTTCATATATTTTATTACTACTGCCTTGTATTTGAAATGATTGTACTGTTGATTAGTTTTATAAAACAATTTATATCATAAAACAAATTCTATAATCCTAGGTTTCCATGTTTTCATCTGTAAACCTTATTTTGAGTTGGGAAATCTCTAAGTTTCCTTCTAATTTTAAAATATCCAACTTTATGACTTTGCATATACTGATGTTATAATGTATATGCAGTATATATTCAGCATATGCATATACTGATAATTACTCTATAGCACATATATGCCAGATAGAAAAAAAAAACACAAATCAATAATTTACTGTCATTTCTACTTCCATTGTAGTGTCTGAACACTTCCAAAGATAATTGGAAAAATATTTATATGGATATTCTTCTAAATGCAGTATCTCTTTCCTTTCCCCTTATCTCTACTATTCACATTTCCACAGTCTTCCATCTTCAAGTCAGAACTTACTGATGAGTTTAGCAGTGAGTAGAAATCCCTTCTCCACATGTCTTATTCATAAATGATTTGCTAATTGAGCAATGAAACAGATATTCACATTTTGCTGTACCACTTTTTTTGATATAAAATGACAATATAAAAAGACTGCTTTCAAAACAAGCAGAACATGTGATCCAATAATTCTACTTATTCAAATGTACTTTAAATTGCTGTGAGATAATTTCACAGTTATAGAAGAATTGTGTATCCTTTCCCAAATTACCCAAATTTTAACATTTTACATTATCATTCTCTCTGTTGAACTGTGTCTGTCTCCACAGACATTCAAAGTTACTTGGTGGAGCATAATTTAAAAAGGAAAAAGCTAGGAAAAAAATTTAAATGACAAATATCAGGAAATGACTCCTTAAATTATGGTATATCAACTAGATGGCATATTAAAGTGAATGAAAATACTAAAGGAGATTATTCCAAAGTTTAAGCCTATTAGATAATGTCAAGGAAATTATTATAATTTTAAATGATCATCAAAAGGAATGGAGCATAATACTAATATTTCCAAGTGAAAAATCGGGTTAATAAATGTAATAATATGTAAATAGATTCATATGAGAAAATATAAGAGGTTAACATGCAAAAATATATAGTTAACATACATGATTAATTAGAGTTACTGATGAATTTTCTATATTTTCTAAGCAATATAACACTTTCTGGATTAGCTATGATATCTGAATGTCTACATAAAGGTAAAAAGGAGAAAATGTTAAATTTGGGAAATCAATCATAAGGTTAAATATGTGAGATGTATCACGTACAATTAACCCTTGTATGAGAGAAAAAAATGCAGTGTTAAAAACAAAGACCACATTATTTGGCTTGAGATTAAGAAAAAAAATAACCAAACACACAGGTTTGTGATGGATGTTTAAGAAAGGGAATACAAAATTCTCATACATACCGATTTTAATTTCTCACTATAATTAAATAGCTTCTCTCATGAAATTTCACTGAGAAATTTTATTCATGGGTTATTAGTGGTAGATAAATGAGATTTGAGTGCTAAGTACAGAACTATAAACCAATGAAACATATTCTAAGTAGCTGGATGCTGATAATTAAAGCCTAAACAACAAAGAGGATGGAATCTCTTAGCAGAGAATATTCCATATATATATATATATATATATATATATATATATCCTTTAAAAGTTTAATTGCAAAATTAAGACAAAGAAACATTTTTGAACACAAAATGTTAGAAATTCACTGACTTCTGGCAGAGTGATTCCTGCCAGAATTAATCTCAAATGGTATAAAGCAGTACCTTATTTTCATATCTTTTCTCTTTAATTTCTATCTAAATGTTTGGCAGTTTTTCCAAAAGAAATAAAAATTCTCAATCTGCTGAAAATACAATTTTTTTACCATAAAATAATCGTAACTTGATTTAGAACACATGAGAGCCACAAACAATAGCTTAGTATTAATGACAAAATAATGATGCTGGAATATATTAATCAATGAAAATTGGTCAAATTAGGTTTTATTTGTTTGGTTCATAAGTGAGAAATAGGGAGAGAGAAGGGAAGGGAAGGAACAGAAGAAGGCATAACAATGTATACAGAAAAAAATTAAAATAGCCATATTATTTATCAGTTTCATGATCAAGCTGTTCTCCATTTAGGTTGGACAATTTCATTTAATATATGAAAAGGGAGCAGCAAAGAAAAGATCAATCTTATATTAAAATTAATCAATCTTATATTAAAATTAATTAGGCCGGGCCTAGTGACACATGCCTGTAAGCAGCAGCCTAGGAAGCCAGGGCCGGGGCCAAGGATCATGTTTCAAGTCCCACTCAGGGCAACATAGCGAGACCTAGTTCCAAAATATAGGTGGGCATGATGGTGCGTGCCTGTAATCCCAGCTACCTGGGAAGCTGGGGCTGAGGATTGCTTGAGTCCATGGTACCCCAGGCAACATGAGCCTGAAACTCCATGGACAAAAAATAGCAAGACCTTGTCTCAAAAAAAAAAAAAAAATCAATCTCAGTTTCAAATATTTATCTTCATTTACTCAGTACCCCCTATTATCATTAACTACAGGCTCAAGTGTGTGAGATGTAGTACAATAGTAAGATATAATAATAAATTAATCCCCTTTTATTTTGACTCCTATTACTCACCGAATACAACAAAGATTAAGATAGAGAAGATGCACAAATGGAGAATTATCTATTTACTTAAGAAAAGCAACATACTCAGAAGGAAAAAAACAGATACGGATGACTTCACTTACACATAGGACATACAGAAACGTAACAGAGGGTCAGATAAAAACAAACCCTAAAAAATGCAGTGAAACAGAGACTATAAGAAGAGGAGAGGGACAACGCAGTGGGAAGGGGGGCATAATGGATTAGGGGGGAGAACTGTGGGTTCCTAAGTAGTGGGTGTGGGACCTGTATCTGAGGAGGTATTGTCCTATGCCTCTGTGTCACACACAATGCTAGAAACCAATGTTACCTCAATAAACACAAATAAAATTTAAAAAGAAATCTATTGTTGAGAATAGCAAGTGATAGAATTATGTTTTTTTAAAAGCTGAAACTAGATAAATGAGTAGTTTATTAGATTATGTGAACATTGAGCTTAATAGCAATGTGTGCTGTTTTCCTTATGATTAATATCTATTTTTAAAATTCTGAAATATCAATTTGGATTATATAATTTTTTCTATTTATTTCATTATTTTATTTTATTTTTTTTGAGACTAGGTCTCGCTATTTTTGCCCATGGAACCCCAGGCTCTCGTTGCCCGGAGTAACACAGACTCAAGCATCCCCAGCCTCAGCTTCCCAGGTAGCTGGGATTACAGGCGCGTGCCACCACACCCAGCTATTTTTTTTTTTTTTAACTAGGTCTTGCTACGGGCTTAGGGCGGGACTGGAACCGCGATCCCTAGCCCTGGCCGCTTCATAGGCAGAGCCACCGTGCCCGGCCTGGATTATATAATTCTGAGACTATTCTTCAGAGCTGTTTCTGCTGTTCCCCACAAAAGTGGCACTAGCCAAAGTTTTCAAACGTCACAGATTTCATTTATCAAGGTTAGGGTCCTCTTGCCTGCTGACACAAGTTAGCAGAGTGCACAGTGAAGTATTTCTAGATATTAAAAACTAGGCCGAGTTTCAGAAAGGAGTAATTTTACTAAGACAAACTATTCACAGCTTACATTCTTTCTTCAAACTTGAACTGAATCCAAAGCACTAGATTATCATGGACCACTGGAAATCTATGTATTTATCCACAAAAACATGGTTTTTCAAAGAAAGAGCTTTAGTTGGACAAACTTTAATTCCAAGTTCTTAGCTTCAATTAGAGGTTACTAGAAGGTTATCATTCACTTTTATAATTGGTATTAATGGCTTCTTTCATAATACAAAGTCTATATAACACACTATATGACCAACTTGTTTTTTCTCATGTAAACAATCAAGATATAGTTCACATAATCCATTATACGGCAAGCCTACTATCCAATAAGTGCAATTGGTTTGCCATTCCTAAAGAAATGTTATGCTGAGAAATCTGCCATCCTTTTGAAATGATAATACAACTAATAGAGTCCAAGTTTGTTCAAGGTTCTACAAGTGGTAAATTACATCTTGATTCAGATGTGTTTGCAGAATTCCAAACACAATGCCAACTGTTCCAGTACCAGATGGAGCCGATTTATAAATGGATATTTGCTATGAAAGTCAAGGAGCAAAGACAAAGGTATGCAATGACAAGGAGAGAACTGGTATTTATTGTTATTACATTGATGTGTAAAGAACATCAATATAAGGAGAAAATATCACTTTCCAAGATTTCACTGAAAAAAAGCACTTTTTGAATATTAGCCATTGATATCATATGCTGATGTTAATGATATCTCATAAATAGTTTGAAATATTTGTACCTCTGTGCCAGTCATTGTCTTGGGCTCTATGGATAAAGCAGTAAACAAAGTTTTGCTTTGATGTTGAGGAAGACACATGAACAATTATCCATCCGAAGTGAAGAAAGGAAAGAATCACAGGTGACTCAGAATTTTGGCTTGATCAATTTGATGGATGGTGGCATCATCGTTGTAACATACAAAGCATGGGAAGACAGGTTAGGGTAGAAACAAGAGATTATTTGAGACTTCAAATATAACATGTTTGTTAATCATGCAAGAAGAAATAACTAAATACCAAGGAGGCAAGGATAACCATAATACATGGGGTTATATATTATCTATAAGAAAATTATTTGTATAATACATAACAGTACACAAGAAACCTCTTTACTCATCAGAAACCTAGTCCACGTGTAGCAGATGTCATCAGTTTTCTAGAAAAAGTCCTGTAGACACATACAAAAATTAATTTCCCAATATGAAACAACCTTACTATATTTAACTCACTAGAAACTGGCACTTGAACTCAAAAATGTATTCGCCAAAACATTTTTATTTTAGCTATATGTAATTCATGGTACACTAAAACTGTTGAGAGAACACTGAAAATGTGAAGTTGATCATAACTCTAGAGAGAAGCTTGCCTTTTTCTTTTTTAGGAAAGGATACTTTTCTGCTCACAGCTAAGTTTGTCATTATTGCTATTTCACAGATGATTTAATTCACAAGTTATTAAAGGATTCATAGCAGTTTGAACTTTTTATTCCTACACATTCCAAAAACCTTCAATTTTCTCTAATTACTCTCTAAAGTAATTTTAATCCCAAAGAATAGAGGAGGAAAAAATATACACTGCATATAGAAAATACAGGCAGGGTACTGATTGGTTATGAATTTTATCCTCAAAAAGGAAAAGATGGGAGAGCTTGCTCATAGCTGTACTATTCATAAATCATTTCTTCTCACTCATAAGGCAACTTGCCATAAGAAAGGTTAGAATTTCTTTCCATTTTGTAGCAGCTATGTCTTTAAGTTTTCTTTTTTTTTTTTTCTTTTCTTTTCTTTTTTTTTTTGAGACTAGGTCTCGCTATTTTTGCCCGTAGAACCCCAGGCTCTCGTCCGGGGTACCACAGACTCAAGCAATCCCCAGGCTCAGCTTCCCAGGTAGCTGGGATTACAGACGTGCACCACCATACCCAGCTATTTTTTGGAACGAGGTCTTGCTACGGGCACCAGGCGGGACTCTAACCGCGATCCCTAGCCCCGGCCACTTCACAGGCTGAAGCTTACAGGCAGGAGCCACAGTGCCCAGCCTCTGTCTTTAAGTTTTCACAGTTGACAAGTTTTAAACATTATAGGACAACTTTTTTTATTCACAGTACCCACAAAAGACTTCAATGAATTAATTGGTCTATGATTTATTACAAGTAGAAACATAAGCATTATTTAATTTTATATATATATATATAAAACCACATACAAATAAAAATAATTATTTGTAAAATTCAACATGGCATCAAGCCTGATGACATAATCAATATAATGGTGACTTTCAATTTCTTTTAATTTCTGCCCAAGTGATCTTTAATTTCTTCAGTACATGATTTAATCTAATAATGTTCAGTTATACAGGACAAGTTCTAGATCTAGTGCAACATACTACTTGTAGTTAACAATTCATTATTCACTTAAACATTTAGAGCTTCCAAGCATCATTAACAAGTAAGATAGTACCATATCAAGGTTCACATACATATGTGAAAGTAAAAATAAACCTGACAGCACATCTTTGCATGTTTCTAGAAGAAAATTATATAAATATGATAAGTAACTCAATGAACTTTTATACTAAGTGGCTAACTTCTTATTTGTTAGAACTAGAAACATTTATTTTCTTTAATTTTATGTACTCCTTTATTATTTGCCTTTACAATATACATGAGTTGTTTGGAAAAAATAGGAAAAAAGCTAAGCATTCTTAGGAAAAGGAATGGGAAATAGCACAATAATATAAATGTACAAATAATAATGTACACTGTATAAATGTACAAATAATAAATAAAATCATAGAGCAAAATGAGTGCTAATTTGCATTAGTGTCAGTTTACTGAAAGCATTAAGCTTCTAAATCCAAATATCAAAAATAACTTCAAAGTCTAAAAAATATGCCATACAACTAAAAATTAAACATTATTAGTATAATTAAGCATCTATAAAAATGTAGTAACAGATGTCAAAAAGATTACCTTGAATTCTTCTATTTAATTTAGGAAGGAATTTTTTACACTATAGTGTGTAAAAGAATCCATGAAAAAGAAAATAAGCACAGTCTGGCTTTCAAAATATAAGTGTGTTAATAGCATTTATCATATCATGTAGCCTAACATCTTAAATTAACTACAAAACAATTAATGCTACAAACTGGCCGGGCATGGTGGCTCATGCCTGTAAGCTTCAGCCGATGAAGTGGCCGGGGCCAGAGATAGCGGTTTGAGTCCCGCCTGGGGACAGTAGCGAGACCTAGTTCAAAAAAAAAAAAAAAAAAAACAGCTGGGCATGGTGGCGCGTGCCTGCAATCCCAGCTACCTGGGTAACTGAGGCTGGGGATTGCTTGAGTCTATGTGGTACTCCGGGTAACGAGAGCCTGCAGTTCCATGGGCAAAAATAGCGAGACCTAGTCTCAAAAAAAAAAAAAAAAAAAAAAGCTACAAACTTCTCTGTTATGATTTTGAAGACACTATATTAAATAGAAAAACATTATTTCACGAAGTCATGGCTTTAAATGTCCTTAGAAAAATGCTACCTGGCCTCTTAATAAATTAAAAATCAAGCTTTAGGGGAAGTTCTAAAGCCACTCCTTTCAATTATATTGCAAATATTTATTACTATTTATTGAGTATCTCTCATGTATCAGAGATACAGAAGGAAATAACCAAACATTTGTATAAATAAACAAACACTACGAGTATAATCTTGCTGGTGAAGAGTTAAGTCCTAGAGGGAGGCCAGGGAATGAAATAAATAAATACAAAAGAATATAGGAAATGCTAGAATGTTAGAATGTGACAATGACAAGTGATTAAAAATAAAGAATGTGGATCAGCATTCAAAAGGAGTCTGTGAACTTACAGGACCCAAAGATGGTATGCGGGAGTCAAGGTCAGAGAGACATGAGGAAAGCCACCAACCATGAGTGGGGAGAGGATTTCCAAACAGAGGGGGCGGTCACTGCAGAGGCCTAAGGCAATGCCCGCTTATTATTCTTAAAGGCTGAGAAAAAACAGTTTATTGCATCAAGACGGAATAGGGAGAATAAGCCTGGCTTGGTGGCGCACACCTGTAACCCAACCGCTGGGAGACAAGAGACCAGGAATTGCTTGAGTTCAGGGGTTCAAGACTACCCCAAGCAACATAGCAAGACTTGTCTCAAAAATCCAGCCAGGTGCAGTGGCAGACGCCTATAATCTCAACTCCCTGGGAGGCTGAGGCTGGGGATCACTTGAGTTCACTATTGGGACTACCTTCCGCAAGATAGCAACACCAAGTCTCAAAAAAAAAAAAAAAAAAAATAGGGAGATTATAGTAGAAGTCAAAGAGGTTGGGAGAGATTTAGTGAAACTTAATCATGTAACAAACAAACTTGTCTGAGATGCAAAGAGAGCGCTGAGCATGGGAGACATCTGTCTTGAGTTCCATCAGCATCTCTCTCACTGTTGTGCTGAGAAAGTCTTTAAAATAGGTAAAAGTCAAAGCAAACTATATCTTCAGTTTCAGTTCACAGTTATCAAGATCAAGAGACAAAATGTTGACCAAAACTTGAGTTCTGAGTCATGAACCCTAGTGATTCTAATGTCATGATTAACAAATCATTTGGAGAGCCTTGAGTTATATTTAGCTATACTTAGCATTTGGGAAAGACACCAATATTTATGAAAAGAACTGACTTTAGTAATTGTATTTTGTAAATAAAGATGCATTTGCTTCCTACTATGTCTCTATTTCTTGATTAGTGGTACAGATATGTAACTAACTTGACCAATGGGTTGTTATCAAAGTTGACACTAAAAGATGAAAATGTGCTAATAGAGTTGAGGTTGCCTTCTTGGACCTCACATGAGGTGGTGGTCCAAATTAATAGGCACTGTTATTAAATGTTGGATTTCATGGATTACACCTATTTGCCCATGGTTCTGGCCTACACCAAAGAAAGAGGACTTATGGAGTAATTAACACTTCAAGGACTTGTAGTTAAAAGAAGCGTAAGGTTACAAAATGTCATGCACACTGATAAAATGAGAATTTTACCATTAAAAATTCAAAAATAATTTAATTCAAATGTGTATATGATGTGGACAAACCAATTTTGGTTATAGGGGAGAGAATTGGTGTCCTACAGAGATACATTTATGTTTAAGATGCTTAAAGCTGTCATCAGTGACCTTGACACAATAATATGGTCAAGAGGTTTCTATCAGACTTTGAAACTGTATGTGAGGAAGCTGGAATGGGGAACATGGTAATCAGATATACGCAGAATAAAAATCATCAGAAATGAGCATACAGAGAGAATAATTCACTTGGGTGAATACAACCAATTGGGAATCAGATTTAGTTTCATTTCTGTTAGAAATGATTTAACATAATCCTACCTGAAAGCAGGAGCACTATGAATTTTTTCCTGTTCTTTGATACTAAGATCTAAAAGGGAAGAGAAACTTTGAAAAAATTTTTTCTGTATGACTTGAAAGACTATACATTTAGATTGTTATAAAATTTTACCAACCTATTTCAAGTGCACATGTATTTTAAAATGTATCATTAGCAGTTAAAAATATCTAAATATCCAAATTACTGTAAATTACTTTCATATACAACCTTGCCTGCAGGTTCAAAGGCTACAAGGAACACAAGGTGATTTTAGTTTAGTTTAACTTTGGTGATATCATGGGTCTATGCATACATCCAAATGCAACAAATTGTAATACATAAACTTGTATGTTTTTTGTAATCTGAATTATACCAATAAAACTTGTAAAAGTTTGCCAATGGCCCATATGAACTACTTGCTCATACAGATTTCTGTTCATGTATTCCCATCTTCCTTTCTGAATGTCAGCGATGAAGGAAATGAGGAAACCATAACCAACCTACCCAACATGACTGATAATCAATGGTCTATTTTAAATTGGGGGCTACATTTCAGAATTGACAGAAATGGTTCTATTTTTTTTTTTTATTTCATATCAGGAGGGCTATGATCCAGGTAAGTTCAGACTAGCCTAGATCAGTTAGTACTGGGAGAGTCAAATCATCGGGCAGACTTTGGTGAAGAACAGAAGGACTGGAAGTTCCCTGTTCTCGTGGGCAGTTCAAGATGATGTAATTATTTAACAGCTATATTTCTTCTTTATTTGATACCAGGTAAATTATTTTAGGTGAATTATAAAAAAACAAAGGTGAAAGAGAAATTTTAAATC
Source organism: Uropsilus gracilis (assembly GCA_004024945.1). Lineage (NCBI taxonomy): Eukaryota > Metazoa > Chordata > Mammalia > Eulipotyphla > Talpidae > Uropsilus > Uropsilus gracilis. Next base: position 37,994 of record PVHY01002984.1, on the reverse strand, counting down.
ACATTTAAAAACAGGCCATCCAGAAAGAGGATCATGGTCATTTTGATGTCTTTCTCATTTTTCCATGCATACTTGAAGCATTTTTTACAGAATCTTAAGCACCTTCTACATGCTCTTTTGTAACATGCCTTAGTTAATAGTTTTTTTGGAACCATTTTTCCTATCAATAAGCGTAACTCTACCATATTGATTTCAGTTTCTTCATCCTATTTCATGCTACCAAGTGAGCTCAATCTAATTTACTGAATTTTTACTTTTCAAAATCTAGCTATGGTCAATAGTTCACTACCGGAAACAAAAGTTCTTCAATTTTCCTACTGCTGAAAAAAATAAAATGCTGTTTTTAAAATCAGCATTTCTTAAGTTTTTTTAACATATTTCCCAAACCATTATTATTTTTAATATTTATAGACTTATCCAGTCCTACTTTTCATAACAAAAAAAAAAAAAAAGAAAAAAAACTTGCTCACAGCTGTATTTCTTGAAGGATATTGGACAAATCACTTCTGCCCTCATTTGATACTGCACAGGGAAAATGTTTGATTCATATACGTTTGGGGAATAGACTATTTCCCACATTTTGATATTCACATCTCATATTAGCATTACACAGACCCTAAAAATTCCAATACTAAAGGAACATACTCAGCTTCATTTATGTCAACATTTATTAACTAGAGCATACTGTTTGGCAAAATACTGTAAAACTTTAGAAGATCCCTTACTGCTTTAGAAAATAATTTGTAGAGGTCTCAGTTTATTGATTACTTTAAATAAAATTTTATCTATTTTTAACTGAGCTAATATTTGGACACCCCGTGAGATACTGCCAATATAGTGCACCTACCACCAATTCACCCATATTCCACCACCATGTCCCAATATTGTACTTCCTTCCCTTTTTGCTCTTATCCCTTCCCCATCCCTTCCTCTACTTGGTGCTTCAGATCTGTAGTCAGTTTTCCAGGGTTCATTTTTAAGCATGCCCAAATTTAAATAAACAAAAGTCCTCATACTTTTTACTCAAAGCAAACATAATTTATATGACCCATTTTGTTATTAGCATTTGAAACATAACTTTGAAGATATAACCATAATATGTAGTGGTGATCTTGAATAGCACTATTATTGGAAAGTCTCAAAGTATCAAAAAAGTTTGATATTTTATTGACTGTTGTTCTTCAAAACAGCATCTTTCTTTTATTATGTCTGAATCTACCAGAGACAAGTTGTATTATAATGAGGTTTTATAGTATATCTGAGAATGAGATTGAGTTCAAGTCTTATAGTATACATACTTTATTGTTTTCATATATGATGTTGTAAAAAAGATGTTGAAAATGAATCCTAAAGCAAAATTAATTTCATGGCTGTTATGTATTAAAAAATAAAGTAATATTAATATTTATTTGTTGACCATCTTTCATTTCATTTCATTAATATTTACTTGTTGCACACCTTTTATTTAGCATTTAGATATTATCAAGTATTCAATGAAAATATAGAGATATGTTGATATTTTCTGATATGCCAATAAAATATCTAGTAAAACATGACTATAACATCACCATTTCTGGAAAAAAAACTGCCTTGTCAATGAAATGTCTTGTTATATACAGCTCTGACATCAACTTTAAGTATAATAAGGTATAAGATTGACAACTAATTAGTCAAATGTAAGAGAAATAAATTGTCTTTTGTTTTCCTTTTCATTTTTAAATGAGATAATTTTTCATTCATCCATTTCTAGTTCAATTTATAACTTTACTGCAATGCATGTCATAATTCCCTTTAATTTGCCATGACTCATTGTTTTGACCATATGTATATGTATAACCTATAAATGCTGATAATTATGGTGCACTGATTAAAAAATCCAATATTAGTCACTATACAGTTTTATCAACAGAAAAAAAAAATTTTTTTTTGAGACCAGGTCTCGCTATTTTTGCCTGTGGAACCACAGGCTCTCGTTGCCTGGGGTACCACAGATTCAAGCAATCCCCAGCCTCAGCTTCCCAGGTAGCTGGGACTACAGGCCCGCGCCACCATGCCCAGCTATTTTTTTGGAACTAGGTCTTGCTACAGGCCCCAGGCGGGACTCGAACCACGATCCCTAGCCCCGGCTGCTTCATAGGCTGAAGCTTACAGGCACGAGCCACCGTACCCGGCCTTATCAACAGAAAATTTAATAAGAATTGTAGTGCTTCTCATATAATAGTAATTCGCATATAAGAATAACAAAAAAAAATTGTACCACAGCTTACACAAACTTTGAATATTTGACATTTACCACCAAAACCTCTCCCAATTCTGTTTATCAACAAGTGTTCATAAACTGTTCATAAACTCTCCTTGAAAACCCAGGATCTAAGACGATACTGTGTCTAGCTGAATGGATCTAATCTACAGTATAACATATTCCTGCTACAATTAAAAAACAAAACAAAACAAAAAAAACCTTTGCAGTAAGAACCTGGCAAAAGAAACACATGAGCAGTCACATCATTTTAAGTATTCTGTGTGATCGTGAGTCAAGTAATAGTTCTTTAGGTTTGCCTAAAATTTGAGTAAAGTTCGGTAGGAAACCAAAGCTGATCCATCACCTTGAACAACACTGCCAGGGGCTAAAGGCAACCATCAGCGTTTCTTCAGAAGTCACAAGAGATAACTGATATGAGCTAAACACCGCCAATGTAGATTAAATCAGGCAAGTTTAATTCAAATTAAAAATTACTGTCATCTTTTCCTATTGTAAGATGTAGTACTAATTGAAGATGAAAGTAACAATATGTAATGTCTGAAACTAAGTTGAAGAATAGGAAAGTAACAATATGGAATGTCAGTAGGTCATTTAGGCAGAGAGGAAGGAATTATAAAACAAGGCAAAACTTTCATATGCCTTAATAAGGCACCGTAAATATCATGGGCGATTAGAAAAGGAAAAATCCATATTTAAGACAGATGACAAAAAATTGTTACTTAGGTGATGTGTTAGAAGGAAGAGTATAGTTTTGACTCCAAAATCAAGAGAATACAACCTATCATAATGTGTTCATACACATTATGAAGTTCATACATGTTGATTTGGAAGAAACAGCTCAATTAGAAAAGGAGTGAAAAAAAACAAAAGATAAGTTGTTTGATAGCGTTGTAAAATTGTTTAATGATGTCTAAAGTTTATGTACCCAGTTCAGTGGATATTTAGTAATCAAGTAAAGTGTGTTTTAATTGATTATAGTTTGGTTATTTTAGACAAGGACAGTAAAAGATAGGAAGATGATCTGGGAAGTAATTGCAGCATTCTCAGCAAATGGTAATGAAAATATAAATTAATATGACTAAAAGGAATGTCATAGTGAACACAAATGTGAGGTACATATTATACTAGATAGATATACTAAACTCAGAACATAGTTAGAATTGAGAATAGGAAAGGGAGACACCAAAGTTCATCCAAGTTACTGTAGTGAATTACAGAAAATACAGGTTGAATGAAGAACTACAGAAGGAATGTGGAGACCAGAGGAAGATGGAGACTAGAATAGTGAGTTTGAGGTGATTATGCAGATAATGCAAAAGAGGTTTAGAACAGTTAAGAAAGGCTAGAGAGAAAGAAAAGTTGGGAAAAGAAAAATATAATAAAGAAAAAGGTTGATGAAAAACACCATAGCAGGCATAGTATCAACACAAAAATGGAATAAAATTAAAGCTGTTCATAATTAACTAGCATTTCTTTGCATCTCTTGTATCACAAGCCTTAATCTAGACTTAAAAACAGTTTCCTGTATATAAAGGTGCCTCTCAGCTCCATCAAAGGGCATCATCATACTCAACCATCCACTTCTTTTTTTCTCCCCCTTTTTAAGTTCTTTATACAAACCCACAATGCATGAATGGCAGAACCAATCCCTCGATCCAGTCATATTCATTTTCTTCTGGCAAGATTTTTAAACTGAAAGTGGAAATTTTCAATGGAATCATGGAATAAAAAGCTAATCTCTATAGCATCTCTACAGTATGATACCCAGACTGTATTATGGTTATGAAAGACCTTTCACACTGAACAAAGCTGTGTTTTTTCTAGCCCAGCCACATTTATTGTGCCATCCTACATATGTGCCTGCATATCACAAGAATATTTCTTGGCAGAATCCAACTATTTTCTAACAGCTGTGTACTCTAAATACTGGTTTGAAGGTTAGTACCTAAAAGAGAAGTTTTTAACTTGAGTCTGGTAAGCATTACTTTTTAGCAGAGATATTTTTAAATATGTTTATCATTACTCTAGCTTATCCTACATTAAACTGTCATCAAAATAGGTGATACTCCTTAATATAAAAAAATACCCTAGTTTATATTTATTGGATTTTAGAGAAATGCAAGACATGGCCAGGCTGATTTATTCTGATGATGCTACTATGAAGAGTCAGAAAAACACTGAAATGGCAGAAAGCAATAAACTATTCTGATATGTGACCTTATCAAGTTTATAAGTGTCGTTGGTGTCATTTACATGTTCTGTGGAAGAGGTGAGCGATTATTTTAGGAAACTAATTTTATCTATTAAATGACAAAGATTTTGATGGGCTAGGAGAAAAGAAATCTAGAGAAAAAAGAAACACACACAAAGGTATTTCAACAAAATTACAAATTGAACATTGAATTCCAAGTGCTTATTGCCATGTAGTCTACTAGAATACAAATTGAGGGCATACAATTATAGAATATAATTCTAGCTTCAAGAAACCATCTGTACAAACATCAAACATATATTCTCACTTCTTTGTATCTCTACACTAGCATTTGTTATTCAAATCAAATAATGAATAGAAAGACAGAAACAAATTATTTCTCCTTTTTGATAAAATGTCACAATCTTTTATTCTATATTACTAAACTAAAAATATATTGCAGATAGTCCAAAGCTTAATAAAATGTGTGACAATAATGTCAATTTAATATGTACTTTTACTTAAAATTACAATTATTACATAGAAATGTAAAATTCTGGTCAGAATTATCAAAAACATGATACATTTTTAACACATCTCAAGAGAAAGATATTGCAATGTTACAAGTCAACACTGGTTTAATACTTTGATTTCCTGGGAAGAAGTTATATTGAGATCTATAAAATAACAGTACATCTGTTTTGTCTATTGACAGAAAAATCTTTAGTTGGTACCATTATAATAAAACTATTCAGGGTTATTATGCACAATACATCAAATAGTTTGTTTTGGAGTTATATTAGCATCCATAGCATACTTTTGTGCAGACCCCCCAGGTAAAGATAAATATTTGTGAATCAGCTAAAATTCCTGTCCTAATCTGAATAAGATAAAGTGCCAAAGAGGACATGGGAGCTAGAGAAAAATTAGATTAGATATCCTGGAGGAGGAGCTTGGAGACCTCCATTTCAAAGAGGGTTCTAGGTTTAACCACCTTACAAAGCTTAACCATCTGTAAAGGGTGACTAAAGGAAAATAAGGGAAGGGAAGAGAGGGAGAAGACAGAGTAGGAAAGGAGTACCAGATCCTATAGAATCTTGTAAACTATTGTATTCCAAATAGTAAGAGAATGAGAAAGTGTTAAAAGTTGAGGGCAGAAGATTTGATTTGACTTACATTTTGGAAGTAGCACTATAACTGCTGCTTAGAGTATATGTGGAAAAAGAAGGCAGTTACAGACAGTTCTTTATATTAATACAAATAGAGATACTAGCTATTTAAAATGGTAGAATCAGTGAAGAGGAGATCAAGATGAATTTGTGGGCATACATGAACGGTAGAACTTAATGTGGGACAGGAAAGAGAGTGTAGGAGGTAAAGAGTATTAAAGGTGATATCTAGACATTTCCCTGTACCTCCAAATGATATAGTTGACATTTAATTGGGGGAGGAAGATTTGTATTCACTATCTACAAGACAAAAACAAGTTTAATACTTCCTCAGGAACTAATTTTTCCTTAGGGACTATTCATTAAAAATCTATTGATTCAAGTTCAACTAAATCAGAATTTATGACAATTCACCAGGATAATAGTGACCAAAGATTTCTATTGCATCCTCTCAAAAAGAAATACTTGCAAAGAATATTAAAACTACCTATAAAAAATTAGGAGGAGGAAAACAGGAGCACATTACATTAACTTGAAAAGAAATTCTTCCTGAGTTTTAGAAGTGCCCCTTTCTACTGGAAGATCTGTCTGAAAAAAAATAAAAGAAAGGTTCTGTGAAACCTGAGCTTGGCAACATATATTTTTGTGTAGCTGTGAACAGCTGTTTTGTCTGAGTCAGCTGTGAAGATAATCTGCCTCTTCCCAAAGTCTAATACATACATAGGTAGACTAAATTAATAAAAATATTCAGCCTCCATAGTAATAAAAGCCACGTGAAGCTACTTGATAGTGAGATTCCATTTTACATTCATCAAATTTGTGAAAGTTTCAAATGTTTAAAATAACATCAATTTCAAGATTAATGGGATCACACACATTTTTTTCCTGTCTCTCAGTCAAATTTCCACTGAAATTAGAATTGAGATGTACACACAGGCATATATAAAGGTAATATGGGGAGTGAGTTTTGCAAGTAGGTAAGAATTTTCTAGAAGATGAATTGAAAATTAGCCCATTGATAAGTAAAGGCTGCAATAAAGAGTTGTAAAAATATACAATAATAGAAGCAAATAATCAAAATCTGCATGAGATATTAGCAATGATAAAAGTCATCCTTCCCGTCAATGTTCTAAAGAGTTACCAGCCTTCTAGTTGGCAGATTTCTTGAGTGACCATTAATAAAGAAAGGCTGCAATAAAGAGTTGTAAAAATATACAATAATAGAAGAAGCAAATAATCAAAATCTGCATGAGATATTAGCAATTATAAAAGTCATCCTTTCCTTCAATGTTCTAAAGAGTTACCAGCCTTCTAGTTGGCAGATATGTTGAGTGACCACATGCTGTGGAGCTGAATCAATACAGTTAGTGATGAGAGTGTTTACACAGAGGGAAGACCTCTGTGTATACACCTCCCTGTTCACAAAGAAATTGCTAACCTGGTAGCATTTGGCTTTGTTTTGTCAAGTTGGGATCACCCATGTACTAGCTTCTACAGAGCAAGAGGATTTCACTCATGACTCAGGACAAATGTATATAACCACAATATGAATTTATCAGGGAAATTCCACATGACAGCAATATAAGCACATAATTCAACTAGCAGTAAAAGGTTATAAAACTCTTGACAATGCTCAAGAGACTAGGGAAGCATAGTGGAGTGGGGCCCAGTCTAGAGAATTCTTGGAAGCCACTGGTTCACAGGAAGAGTTAGATCATTTGTCAAAGAGATTCTGGTGGCTGTTGCCAAAACCTGTAGAAGGCTTCACAAACTATGGACATGGATGCCATAAGGAATTCACATTGGCCTAAATTCAGCACCTTACATGTAGACCACCTCTGAGAAGCACATTATCAGCACCGTCTGTTAATCTTAATTTTAGACAGGGGCTTTCAACACAGCCAAGTTTTATTCTATTCTTAACTTCTGCATGTCTATCAGAGTCTTCAAACAAATGGTTGTTTTTTTAAAAAAAACAATATCTTTAAGTTACTCTATTTCAATTGTCTCCACCTCTCCATTCATCAAGATTATTACACTATCAATTCTTATGACAATATTTGAGTAGAAACTAGGTCTTAATCAAAGAAATGGTGCAATGGGAGACAGTAGAGAAGAAATATAAATAAACTTAGAAGTATTATTATTCATTGAGAAATAACATACATGAGAAGCTTTATATATTAAACAGTATATAATTATCAGATATATTTAACTCAAATTGATCAAAAATTCATTAAAAAATATTTTAGGTGCTCAAAGAGTCTCACACTTAAGTGTTCAAAAGTTTAGTGGAAAATCAAGTTAAAATGTTTTGTATAAACTCCAGAAAAAGTTGGCAGTTGATTATCAGACTATGCAATTTCAATTAGTAATTATATGATATAACCAATAGATAACAGAGTAAAGGTGAAAAGAAATAGCAAGCACATTGTGTGTGCTTTCTTGTATTAGCAATGGTTCCTCATTCTTTTCTCTATAGAAGGCCTTCCTACTCCTCCCTATTTATTCATCTCTTTCCTACATGTTAAAATCCAATTAAAAGCCTTTACCAGCCTCCAGCGAAATCTCTTTCCTCTGAAAGACTATACTGCTTTTTTTTCTTTCTACTCACATAGCAACAATACACTTTTAAAAATATTACCTGTATTATATCAGTGAAATGTTATTAATGTGTTTCATTGTTATTAATATATTCCTATGTTTCTCTCTTGTCTCATTATAGAATATAATTTAGCAAAGTGCTTTGAATACATTAGCAGTACCAATATTTATTCATAGATGATGGACTTACTGTCTTTATAGTATAAATTAAGTTGATACTTCCCCCTTACCAAATTTCTCATTATACAGCTACACATTTACACATATGCACATACACACACAAACATGCGTGTGCAGAAATAGGGGAAGAGGAAAGAAAAAAGAAATAAAAGAGCATAGAAAGCAAATTTTCAAATATATTTACAATTTCCATTAATCACCATATAGTAAAGTTCAAATTAAACAGCAGAGATGTTGAGTGATAAATCCTTGGAACTTGTGAACTTGGATTTTTGCACATTTTTTTTAAGTATCTGTGACATATAGCTAAACAGGATACATACCTTCTATGTCAAAATGAACTTAATAGACTCTGAGAAAGAGCCGGGCACGGTGGCTCGTGCCTGTAAGCTTCCGCCTATGACGTGGCCAGGGCTAGGAACTGCGGTTCGAGTCCCACCTGGGGCCCGTAGCGAGACCTAGTTCCAAAAAAATAGCTGGGCATGGTGGCACATGCCTGTAATCCCAGCTACCGGGGAAGCTGAGGCTGGGGATTGCTTGAGTCTGTGGTACCCCGGGCAACGAGAGCCTGCAGTTCCACAGGCAAAAATAACGAGACCTAGTCTCAAAAAAAAAAAAAAAAAAAAAAAAATAAATAAAAAAAAAAAAAAAAAAAAAAAAAAGAATCTGGGAAAGAAAGTAAACATAGAAACATAAACCCAGGATTACTCTCACTAATTAAAATTTAGAAGAATACAGAAAAGCATTGTTGTATTTCAATGAATTATAATTTTAAGAGACTTGACTTATTAGATTTTAGATCATTTATAATCATAACAATCTTGATTTTTAAAAGACTGGTCTATTTTCATTTTTTTAATGTTTTTAAATTGCAAAAGCTAAACATTCAGATTACTAAAAAGAAACTTTGAAGACTATAAAGTAAAACTATTCCTCATTCCTCATCCTTCTGCTCAATTACACTCCTTACCTTTGGGCAAACTACCACTGTTTGCTGTGAATTAACTGAAGTTTCTATATAATCACAATATAATAATGGTGGCAACATGTCTGGGGTGTTGCTTTGCGCAGAATACCTGGTTATGTGTTTTACTCAGACTTTCTCACTGACTTTTAGAACCACCATATGAAAAATAGACCATTAATATCTCCAGTTGTCAGTGAAGAAACAAACTCAAAGAGATTAAATATTTGCCCAGAGGCATGAATTCAAAGTATAATAGCTCCAGCCTCTACCATCTCCACATCATAACATAATTTTCAATATATATCAAATAGTATATACGAATGACTTTAATGAAATACATTTCAATACCCATGACATCCATTCCACACATGAGATCATGTTATGCAGCACACGCATGCACACACACATCAGAACAGAATTAAAGTATATAAACAAGGGAAAGGGAATGAGAGAGGGTGAAATCAGGGGAGGGATGAGCACAAAGATCAAGATGCCAGTTCATCAATGACATAGTGGTCATAGAACTTCCGGGTATATACATGTTTCTATTTTGACTAGTATTTTTGAGTCTTTTGGGTAGATTCTCATTAGTGAGATTGCTGGGTTGAATGGTAGTTACACTTTCAGTAGCTTGAGGGTCCGCCACACAGCCTTCCATAGTGACTGGACCAGTTTGCACTCCCACCAGCAGTGTAAGAGTGTTCCTTTTTCTTCACATCCATGTCAACACTTATTATTTGTCTGTTTTTTTTTTTTTTCTATATAGGACATTCTTAATGATGTAAGATGGTATCTCAGTGTGGTTTTGATTTGCATTTCCCTGATTATTAGTGATGTTGAGCATTCTTTCAAATGCCTATTGGTCATTTGTATTACCTTTTTGGAGAAGTGCCTTTTGAGTTCTTTTCCCCATTTTTTTTTACTGGGTTTTTGCTTTTTTTTTTTGTTAAGTTGAGTGAGTTCTTTGTATGTCTTTGTTATCAGACCCTTAACAGTTGCATGGAGGGCAAAAATCTCGGCCCATTCAGTTGGGCCTCTTTTTGTTTGGTTATTGTCTCTTTTGCAATACAAATGCTCTTCAGTTTGATGTAGTCCCAGCAGTTTGTTTTTCCTTCATTTTTTGCCAGCTGTAGGTGTGTCCTGGAAGGGGTTGATGAATTGTAGTTCTTAGGAAGTTTTGCCCAAGTTTTCCTCTAAGTACTTAATGGTTTCAGGTCTTACATCTAAGCCTTTTATTCATTTTTAGCTGATTTTTATACAAAGTGTGAGGGAATTGTCCTGGTCCATTTTTTTTTTTTTTTGCATGTTTTGGTCCAGTTTCCAAGCATCATTTATTGAAGAAGCTATTCTTGTTTCAGTGTATGGTTTTTCTTTGCCCCTCTATTGAATATTAGTTGGCCATACAGGTGTGGCTTTGCTTTTGAGCACTCAACTCTGATTCATTGGTCTGTTTGTTTTTGTTCCAGTACCATGCCGGTTTGATTGTTATGGCTTTGTAGTATAGCTTGAAGTCTGGAATTGTAATGCCTCCATTCTCTCTTCTGTTGCTCAAGAGGGTTTTGGATATTTGGAGTCTTTTTTGTTCCATATGAATTTCAGTAATTTCTGTTCTACCTCTTAAAAAAATGTCCTTGGGATTTTTTAGAATTGCTTTGAATCTGTGGATTGCTTTTGCTAGTATGGACATTTTGATAATGTTGATTCTTCTGCAGCAACATGGTTGAAGCTAAAAGGAATCATGTTAGCAGAAATAAGTCAGAAAGAAAAAGAGATATTTGGAATGACCTCACCTATGTGAGGGAGTAAAGGGTAAACAAACAAATGGGCAAGAAACATTTAAAACTGCCAACAGAACTGAAACACAGAGTAAGAGAGGGGGAAGAGAGTAATCTCGGGGGTTGAGGAAGGAACAAGAGATAAAGATGGTTCACAGTGACAGGAGGCACCTATACCCCTGGTGTCATTGTCTCCTGTTTAAGATTGCAGATTTCAAGGAAGGTATGCTAAAATGTGAGAATGGCCTTGATTAGGAAATTCTTTTCCTTTCAGAAATATACAAGGGGAAGAAAGAAGTAAAACGGGTTTTTTTCTTGTAATGTGGTAATTCAGGAGCTGTTCCTGGAAGTTGGGAAATAAGGATATATAAAGAGGTTTGAAACAAAGAAATGGGGATTTGACTGGAAATCAAATTCAGATTCAGGTTTGGTTTCTGCCATTTTGTGGGATGAAGATGTGAGCCAATTGAGCTTGGCCATGTGGCCAAGGTCTGGGGCCTGCAGCCTTTGGCGGGTCCAAGCTAGCAGCATGTGTGATAAAGGAAGTTAAGGAGTTTGCAGATTTGAACTCTGTGTTGGAGTTTGTTTTGCTGAGTTTGACTTGTGTCTGGAAGAGGCTGTGCAAAAGTTAGGCCTGAAAAGAAAGTAAACTTTGCTGGTTCTGGTACCATGGAGCTTCTACTACCTGGAGAAGGACAAAGAGAAGCTGGCATGGAAGAAAAGGAGCATGCCAAAGGAAGATGTCTTCATGCAACATGGAGATGAGCTCCGACTGCTGGTGAGATGATCAGGACTGAAAGACTAAGGATTTTAGGCAATCTGGGAAAGGACTCTGGACAATGTTGAGAAAGGTTTGGACAATGTTAAAGTAACCAGAGTTTTACTTACACATTTCTTTTGTAGAAATTAGGAATGCACTTTTTTGAAATAAATTAGTCTGCACTATGGGAGTCTTGCTTCAACTTGGGATTGTGGTTGAGAAGGCTGGGGATGGTGGAAAGAACCCATGTAAGTTTAGAAGAGGGTAAATTGAGGCAAACTAATTTAAAGTTTAATCTGTTTCTACATTTTTTTCTTTTTAGGTCCGAAAGAGGGGAAGAAAGTTTAGAGAAGCTGGTAGCTGATTTTTGCATACCAATAGTAGGTGGACAGTGAAAATGCTAATGAACTCTCTGTAGCCTGCTTCCTAGGGAGAAGCAGGTACAGGTGTTCAGTTAAAAAGTCTTATTTTCTTTACAACCAATTTCAACAGGTGACAAGGTGATGGGAGAAACTTGGAATAGACAAAAATGTAATATATATATGTATAATATATGTATGTATAAATACAATTAAAAAATAAAAAAGATATAAAAGAAAAAGTATATGCAATCAATAAAAATTAAATGATAGTTCTAAGTATCAAGTTTCATGCATGCTATATAATCTCAGCCAGTTTTCCTTCTAACTTCTAAACACAATGAGGCCTTTGACCTCAAGATACAAAGCTATTTCTGTTCATGTCAGCCATTTTGATGCAGCCATTTTACTGTATTGCTGTTAATTTAAATATCAGCACGAAAGAATATGTGTATATACACACATACAAATGAAAGCAAGAAGTTAAGGTCTAAATTTTCTGCCAGACTATATATTTTTTTTAAAAAAGAAGGGCTAAATGAAGAAAAGTTGCAAACATTAGAAGTGGATCAAATTACAAAAATATGGAAATGGTGTTTATCTGTAATACACAAATAACTTTCAATTTTTGAACAAAATAAAATAATAATGTTTGTGAGAATGCAATTGTATAATCTTTAAAAACAAATTCTGGCTAAAAACATTTTTAGTAGGTTTCTTTAAAATAAACTAGACTGATCTAATCAAGCTACATATGGCAAATTAAGATGGAAGACAGGAATCTACTTGTTACCTTTTGATCCATCTCTTAAACAATCTAGAAGGTGTCTGGAAAGTCACATTTCTACTTTATTTTCAGGAGATCACTTTATATTTTTTGACTTATTTATTTTTTATTGATGAAGTACTACTATTTCACATCTTTGTTTGTTTTGTCACAGTGTAGGTGTTCTCTCCTCAGCTGTGGTAACCATAGTTTTCCCATCACCAAAGTATCCACAGTGCTCTACCACAGTCCACTGTGCCCTCCCACTTTTCTTCTCACCTTCATTTCCCTGGCCTCTCCATTCCTGGATGCCTCAGATCTATGATCAACTTCAAGGGTAAGTTTTAAAGTGTATCTCTCTATATTCCACATGTAAGTGAAACTATTCAGTAATTATCTTTTTCCTTCTGGCTCACATCACTTAGAATAATCCCTTCTAGCCCTATCCATGTTTCTGCAAATGGCATGAATTTATCTTTTTTAATTGCTGAGAAGTACTCCATTGTATATATCACATCTTCTAGATCTATCCATCTGTTCTGGGACATTTACATTGTTTCCACAACTTGGTTACTGTCATTTTAAATAGCTAACACGACTTTAACCAAAAGCAATTAGATCTTTAATAAACGATTTCTTTCCTCTAGATAAAGTGGTCTTACACTGTCAGAAATATTACAGGGCATTTGGTCTGTCTCAAAGTGTAGTTCATAGACAACCTACAGCAGAATCACCTGCAGTGGTTGCTAAAACACTTCAGTTCCTAGGCAGATTCAGAATCTCAAGTGTGATATAGAAACTTGCATTTTTAAGTAAGCATTACACTTGAGCTTATGTTCCTGAAATTTTAAGAATCATTGGTTCATATTTTACTGTAGAACTGTGCTTCTGGAAACATCAAGATGTACTGAAAGATTTTTTAAATAAATCAGAATTTTTCTAATTTTAATAAAAAATAACTGAAGTATATATGACTATTGCCAAGAATCTTCCTTTTAAATGAATGACTTCACTTAAATGCCTTTGTGTATGGATGTAAAAGGGCGTTAATATACATTTTGAAGCAACATGTCACAACTCCTCATGTCTGCATAACTTTGCCAGCGATAGCAAGTAAAGTCTTCCTTTAAGAAATTAAATGCTAGATTTTTCACACTATGTTTTGGTTTCCATAACAGGCATCCTCTTTGCACAGGGCAAATTATCAAGTCTTCACTGGTTTGTGTTTTCGTCTATGATGAGAAATTGCAGCTTTTGCCTCTCTTACTTTAGAATGTGTTAAATCAAGTCCAATTTTTTTTTTTTTTTTTTTTTAGGAAACAGTACACAGAATGAATTTGAACAGAGTATATAAGCAAGAAGGCCCAAATGGAAGTAAAACTGAAATTATACTTTTTTAAGTTATCACTCTTCCCAGGATAAATATTCTACAAATGATAAAAATTGGAAATAATGCTTCCAACTTGAATGGGAAATAAAGTTTTAGTTCAGGGTCCATTGAAAGTTTGAAGCTTCTAACTTGCTTTCTGTTTTAAAATCTTGGGGTGCGAAACTCACATGCAATAGTTTATAATTAAGCAAAATGATAACTTTATCAGTGTTTAGCATTTGGGATGAGATAGAGTAGAAAGGCAAATTACACAGACAATACAAAATGACCCTTAAATCTATAGAGACTCCCTATACTTGGGACAATGTCCCGGGATTTCAGGCCATATGTTTCATATGCATTTATTTTTAAAGTTCTACTTAAATTTATTAAGAAAAAAAAAGAGGGCCGGGCATGGTGGCTCATGCTTGTAAGCCTCAGCTTACAAGCGGCAGGGCCTAGGGATCGCGGTTCGAGTCCTGCCTGGGGCCCGTAGCGAGAACTAGGCCCAAAAAAATAGCTGGGCGTGGTGGCGCACACCTGTAATTCCAGCTACCTGGGAAGCTGAGGCTGGGGATTGCTTGAGTCTGTGGTACCCCGGGCAACAAGAGCTTGCAGTTCCACGGACAAAATAGCGAGACCTAGTCTCAAACACACACACACACACACACACACACACAAAAGAAAAAAAAGAGGTAGTATAAGAATTTGAAAATTGGAAAAAAATATTTTAAATTATAGATAAGGAACACAATTTCTATTTATATTGCCAGAGTTTCCAGAGGTCAAAAAAGAAAGATTTCCTTTTCTTTATCTCTTACTCTGTCTCCTTCCTTCCTTTGTTCTTTTCTTTTCCCTCTTCAGGGAGAAAAGAGGTACAATCACTTGATTTTTTGTTCACATCATTTGTTAGCCAGACAACATTTTAACATCATCCATGGAGTTTTAAATAACATTGCAAATCATCATGCACATCTCTTTTTCACTCTCCAACCCCTATTAAAGGTGAGGAGAAAATGAGATGACACAGGTAAGTTGGCATAAACACCAAACAATTATCTCTGTAATGAATTGCTAAAGTGCACTAAAAGGACAGTACAAGTCAATAAGTGTGTCTTATCAACACATTAAAAAGGCATTTAAAACTGAACTGTGATCTTTATCCACTATTGCCTCAGAATTGCAAATAGCAAGATCAAATATCCAGGGCAGGGAATGGCATTAAATTGGAAAAGAAAGATTGGCACTGACTATATATTTTTGTACATGTGTTTCTACTTGAATCAGGGTGCCCTATAAGCATTTAGCTTGTGTAAATATAGACATTTTGGATTCAAAATAAATTTAATTAATGTATAATAAATGCGACTCCAAATGCTTTACCTCACACATAAAATCGGGGTTCCACACATCAAATGCAAACTGTAAAGGACCCAGATGGGAAATATGGGTGGCAGAGTAGTCAGTGATTAGACAAAGCTCACTTTGCTTTGTGAGAGAAGATAGAACCTTTGGTAAATATTGTAAAGACTAGAAAAAAAATCTAAGTATCAAATAAGGACATAAATTTCATGTGCTATTTTAAATCTAGATATAACACTCAATGACATATATTACATATATATATATATATCTTGTGTGGATGTGTATATATGGATATATATATATATATATACACACACATATAAATGTGTGTCTACACACACACATATTTCTCCAAAAGGCAGAATAAGTATGTAGTAAAAATGGATTCCAGATATATCTGTCTGATTTAGATTGCTATACCTATTTAATATCACCATTTTTCTGTAAATTTACTCTTACCTGCCACTGTATTAACAATCCACATGTGATTACTTTGTGCAAAATGGATTATTGGAACCTTATTTCCTTTAACCATGATCCCATTGTTTACATTACATACAATAGCTTTCTGTCCTACGTACATAGTATCATCACTATACTATTGGTCCTGGTCCCCTGATGGACTCTTATTCATTTACTCTTGTGCTGGCTACAAAGGAAGAGTATAGTGTTTTTATTTTTTCAGTATGAGATTAGAAAGGAGAAAGGACACTGAAATGTATATATATGACATATATATAAATATGAAGCTTCTATTATAATGATGAAGACAATAGACTACTTGAATGTGTAACACAAGTTATATAACTATTCCTCATCTCAGTTTCAAAGAGTAACTTTTTGCCTCACAAGTAGAAAACTAAGCTGGGTCAGAAATTGTCCAAAATATGAAAATACTCTGCTAGGAGATTCATAAGCAATCCATAGTTCTATATAAAAGGTAGTATTACTAGTTAACAGGTAAGGATAAGAAGCTATTTGAATGACCACAGAGCTAAAAATACAGGATAGGAATTCCTGAAATCAAAGTATGTGAGTTCAATAAAAGAAACAGGCTTTCAATTATTTCCATTGTCTAAATACAGGTTTCTTTTTGTCATAGAAGCTATACTCATATATTAGCACTGAAATTTGATATAGTCATATCAAATGAAAGATATGGATATGTTTTTGTTCTGTCAATTGTAGTAGTTAATGTTGATTTATAACATTGTGTTTTCAGGGTATAGGTTCACATCTCTACAAATATATTGCTCCATACCCTTGACCAAAGTTCCAGTAATCTTCCAACATAGTCCACTGAAAACCTCCTCTCTTTGGTCACCACTCTCTACCCTCACCTTATAATAGACTCAAATCTTTGGTATGATTTCAAAGATATGTTTTGGCTTGTTTTTGCCTGTTCCTGAGCTTGTTTCTAATTTCCACTTATGAGTTAAATCATCCAGCATTTGATTTTCTCCCTCTGACATATTTCACTTAAGATTGTCCCTCCAGATCCATGTTGTCACAATGGCAAAAGTTCAATTTTTTTTTATATTAACTGAATAGCATTCCATTATGCATACCTACATTTTTTCCCCATTTCAAATGTCATTTGTTACTTGTTTCCATAGTTTAGTTATTGTAAACAGTGCTGCAGTGAACATATCAGAGCATACATTCCTTTAAACTAGTGTCTCTTTCTTCTTTGGATGTATACCTGGGAGTGGAATGGTGGATGTAATGTTAATGTTTTGCAAGATTTCCATAGGGGCTATATCATTCTACATTCCCACCAACTGTGTATTTGAGTTTGTTTTCTCCACACTTTTGCAAATAATTATTTTTTCTGGTCATTTGGATATGGGTCATTTTTACGGAAATGTGGTAGTATTTCATTATGGTTTCATTTGTATTTCTCAGGTAATACTTCACACTTTTTCCTATGTTAACCACATATATGTATGTCTCCTTTACAGAAGCATGTGTGTTCTTTGGCTTGTTTTATATTGGGTTATTTATTTTCTCATTGTTGAGTTATAAGAGTTCTTTGTAAATTTGAATACAAGCTACCTAGTTATGTGTTTGACATGAAAATATTTAGTAAGGTTTTTTTCTTTATAGTTTTTTTCATTGTGCAAAAGCTTATTTTGATATTATTTTGTTTGATTTACCTTTGTTTCACTCATTGGAATCAAGTTTTCAAAGCACATACACAAAACCAATGTCACAGTTTCTTACATATTTATCCTTCTATATATTATATGGTTTCAGACTTTAATATTTTGATCCATTTTCAAATGTATATGGCTTGCGACAGTAATCTATTTTCATTCTTTTCAGATGGCTGTTTTACTTTCTGAAATCATTTGCTGATTCACTATATATATATTCTATTCACTATATATATTCACTATATATATATTCTTCACTAATTTGTCATAAATTAACTGTACACACATATATTATATAATATATATTATAGATTATAATATATAATATATATTATATATTATATAATATTATATAATATATATTATATATTATATATATATGGGTTTAATTCTGGGCTCTCAATTCTATTGATCAATTCCATTGATCTGTGTGTCTAATCTTATTCCTATACTAAACTGTTTTGACTATAATTGCTTCATAATATAATTTGAAGTATGGCAAGAAGTATCTCCTTTCTTCATTTTTGTCATGATTGTGTTTGTTATTCGGGGTCTTTTCCAGTTCAACACCAAATAGTAATGATTCTATTTCCTTAGAATGTCATGGAATTTTGATAGAGATGTATTAAGTAGACATATTGCTTTATGTAAGCTGGCGATTTTTACAATTCTAATTACTCCTGACCATGAGCAGGGAATATCTTTCCATTTCCTTGGGTCTTTTATTCCTTTCAACACTATCTTATAGTTTTCATTGTGTCTTTCACACCTTTTGTTAAGTGAGTTTCTAGGTATTTAATTTTTTAGATGTGATTATTTGTAAGATTGTGCTCTCTATTTCTTCTTCTTCAAGATCATTATTTCCACATAGGACTAAACAGATTTCTGAATACTGATTTAGCACTAATTTAGATTAGTACTTTATTCTACTAATTTACTGTTTCTAATACTTTTTAGTAGAATCTTTAGTGTTTTCTGTGTATATTATCATGTCTGCAAATAATGATAGTTTTACTTATTTTCCAATTTGTATTCTTTTTTAGCTTTCTCTTGCTTAATTGTGGCAAGAGTAGGCATCTTTTACTATACCTGATCTTAGAGAAAAACTTTTTCATTTTTAACTATTGAGCCCAATACTATGCATGAGTTTTTCATATATGCCCTTAATTATGCTGAAGTAAGGCCGGGCACGGTGGCTTGTGCTTGTAAGCTTCAGCCTATGAAGCGGCCGGGGCTAGGGATCGCGGTTCGAGTCCCACCGGGGCCAGTAGCGTAGACCTAGTCCCCAAAAAAACAGCTGAGCGTGGTGGCATACGCCTGTAATCCCAGCTACCTGGGAAGCTGAGGCTGGGGATTGCTTGAGTCCGTGGTACCCCAGGCAACAAGAGCCTGAGGTTCCACAGGCAAAAATAGCGAAACCTAGTCGCAAAAAAAAAAAAAAAAAAAAAGACTAAAAACAATTTCCAGTGGTAGCCGTAGCTGTCTACCTGCTGACTTCTGTCTTTTTGTCTTTCTCTAACACACACACATACACACATTCTCTCTCACTCTCTCAAAAAAACATGAAATCAACTCCTTTTTCTCTCTTCCATTCTAATTCTGTCACCAAAAAGAAAAAAAAAAGGGAGGGGGAAATTAGGGAAAAGACATTTTCATGCATACTAAAACACTTTGCAACACACAAAAGGGTTTTTCTGCATAACTTGGACAGCAGAGTATAGGTACCCTGTGCCTGCAGTCATTGAAGCATATCTCAGACAATCTCTGCAAAGGCGCTTAGAAAACCAAGAAGATACAGAGCCTCAAGGCTCACCGTCACAACATAGACAGATGTGAAATATAACTATCAGCCTCCTGAAATAAGTTCATCAGCTCTGAAAAGAACAAACGAGACTTGACAACATTCTTGTCAAGAGAATTGATAGGAAAGGCCAAGGCTTTGCCACATGAGTACACACTGATTGTTGCTAGGGGCTTAGAGAATGATGAGCAAGTAGAGGCTCTTTGCTCAGAATGTTAGCCATGAACATTCAGAGAAAGAAAAGGGTGATTAGAGGAGAAAAGTTGTGCACTCTTGGATGGCATTGTAGATGAGAACTACTAACTTCTGAATTTTTTAATACAATCAAAAAAGGAAAATGAAAAAGAAAAACCTGCACATTTTTTTTCTTTCATTTGTGATAATGTTTCAATGCCAAAGAGAAAATGGATGAAAATGCCAAAGAAAAGAACTGTGGAATCTATAGCACTCATTGTGTTTATATAGAGATTATACTTCTGGTTGTTAACAGCCTCCAGAAGGTAAGCAAGTGCTATATCTCTGCATTTAAAATAGAGGAGAGCAGGCACAGTTCCCATTTTTTTAGTAGAGCAAAATGATTGGGGGCTGAATATAATTTCCTTTTCCATGTAATAAAAACTTTACAAGAAGTTGCTCTCTAACTCAGAGTCCCTTTACTTTCCTCTCTTTTTTATGCTACGAAGTCTTTATGACAAAAAAAAAAAATCTACAGCCAAGTTCTTTCAATATTTTATTGCAAGATTAAACTGTGATGCAATTAGAAATTGGAAAGGATTCACAAAAATATATTTCTGCTATTGTTCCTATCTGTTCTTACGATGACCACAAGTTACTCTCAACCTCTATTAACCTCTACACACATGTGTGCCCATATTAGAACATAAACTCATTGCTTCAGATTTGAGTATAAGTTTATGCTTGGTATACTCAGAAAAGCACAGTATGCTCCATTTCACAGGGCTGAAATATATCAAGTAGAGAAATACAGAAGAAATGCAGATATGAATAAATTATTCTAAATTACTCCATTTACAATATCCCACTATTAATGCATCAAGAATGAACCAACTGTATTGGTTAAATGAATTATGGCACAGTCATGCCATGGGCTACTATTGAGGCCATTTATAATGATGTCTTAGAAGACTATATAATGACTTTTCAAGATGTCCATGATATATTGCAGGCTGAATATAGTAGACTATAAAACATCTACCGTTTATTTTCAATTTTGAAACTACAAAGTAGGATTACTTTACTACCATTCTCATCTGTATCTAATAGAAAAGAAAAACAAAGCTTAACCAAAAGCTCTAGAAAATATGTATTTGTTTTCTCAACAAAAGACTGAGGAAGAATATTCACAAAAAATGTTTAGTGTTTTATTTTGGGTAACGGGATTTTTTTTTTTTTTTTGATTACCTAGAAAATTGAGAAATGATGACTGACATACAAAGCAATAAGATTGAAAGCGTCCCAAAATAACTAAGTTTGAAGATTTTTGAAAAATAACCTCACAACAAATAAGCTACCATTATATGTGCTTTAAATTGAGCTATCTTTTAATTACACACTTGAAATTTCTTATTGATGCCATCTGCCTTAAATAGTAAAGTGATAAAATGGTAACCTAACCAAAGTTTTATTAACCACCATTAGAAACATATAACTGAAAATGCTGAATCTTCTGTAATTTGGAGTAGCATGAAATTGGAAACACAAAATATGAGGTTAATTAAAATCAGTAAAATTTATCCCCAACAATGTATTTTACATTTTTATTCTTTGGGGATATTTTTAATGAAATTATTTCAAAATTACATAAAACACAGCATGAAAGTATGAATCACTATAGCTAAAACATTTTTTTACTTGCATCTACTTTCTAAGACAAAATTCCAATCTACTATAATGAGCTTTATGTATTTAATAACAAAAATGGTAAACATAAAAAGGAAATATTATCTCACACTAGTTTTCTAGTTTTGTTTCCCATCAGCAAACTTGATTCTGGATTTAAGTTGGTTCTCACATTTATTGAATATTCAGTGGGTACTAAAAGCCAATTTTATAATAATGATAAATGATCAAAACAAGAGTGATCAAAATTGCCATATGTTTAGTCTTTACTTTGGGCTAAACACTTTATATATATATGTCCATGTTTATATATATGTATATACACATGTGTGTATTTGTAAATATGTGTGTAGGTATTCTGTTTGCATATGTATATATGAATGTATGTAATATTTCTGAGATTTTTTCACTATAGTTAAGATTTTAAAAGTACAAATATGTTGAAATACAGTCAGCAACACAGTGTGGAACCTCAGTGAAGTCAGGTTTGTCCAACACAGAATTTGGGCAGCAAATATTGATTTATACCTCAGCCTGGTTAGCTTCTCTTTGAAAACGGAGAGCTGGACAGTCACTAATCTTCCAAAGTGCCTTTTATGTTTAATTAATGATTCTTCATAATGTGAATATGAAGCTATAAAGAAGATGTGATTTTTTTTTTTAATATATCCATAGTAAACAGGCTTAAATCACAACCGAACTTGAGATCAAGGGATCATTGGTCTAAGTCTGGGGATCCTAGTCCACCAAACAAGGTTCAACTTATGCATAGCAGCTCTGTCTTGGAAATGGAACAATGCTATAAGTGGTCACTACATGAAGGCATTGCATTTTAACAATTTAAATTGTGCATCCTGTGAACATTTGCATTAAAAGTGGATGAAGTATAAATATAGCAATGTATGCTTTGGGAGGAAGAAAAGGAGATAAAAGATGGGAGGGAAAATAAAATAAATAAGATGATTCATAAATTATTGTTTCACACTGCTTAGAAGATCCAATTCATTAATTTAAAGTTTCTGAGAAGTGATGGGATTCTTAAAAAATTCAGATTGTCAAAAGTACAAAATAAATCAACACTGATGTAACAAAACAAGTCAGAAAATGAGAAAAAAAATGACATCTTTCAAGATCAACTGTTCCACAGAGAATGGAACAAGCTGGCAGCCTGCAGAACATCATACATTAACTAGCATAAGCACTAAAAAAAATCTGACAGTTAATGCATATCAGAGTGAGGAGGCAAAAGAATCAGTCCTCCCTGGGGATTGATGTGTACTATTGTGGATATAGTGAAATAAGACCTTTGGATGTGGTTAAGAAATTCCTACCATCAGACGTATCACAACACATTTTGTGTGTATCTCCTAGAATAGAATCCATAAGTAAAAAAAAAAAAAAATCACAAAGAGAGTATGAATAAAAATGTGATATATCGATATATCCAGAAAATCTGAAAGAGCAACTGAGTTCACTTTCACTCATTTATGGGTGCTTTACAGAATGATTCAACAGAGGGTTTATGGACAAGGAAAAATTATATGTATATAATATGTAATGCAATTATATATTATTCAAATACATATGACTCAAACGACCATCATTCATTTCTTCCCTGCCATGTATATTTTCTTTGCATTAATTCATTAATTTTTTCAATAAATTTGTATCAATCATGTATTAAAGGCTAAGATTTTGATAGCCATTAAAACTTTGTAGATATAATAATACACTAAATTTAGATTTATCTCTAAATAGACCTAGTCACACTTTTTTTTTTTTTGATGTACAATTTTTTTAAACTTGTAAGACAAAGTTATCTTAGATTTGGGATCAATGGTTACTGAATCAGAGTCAAGAAGAAAGAGCAAAGCATGAAATGGAAACAAGAGTACTTTGGGAAAAGTTGAAAAATAATGAGAAATTTTATAGAGAAAGACAGGACAAACTTAACAGAGATCAGATTAAGGGAATGATCAGATATTGGAAAATGTAGGACACAGGATAATCAGACATTAAAAGAGACATGGTAAATAGAGTAGAAAAAACTAGGGAGAAAGAAGAGAATGAATCTAGGTACTCAGAGAGTGAGTGAAACATAAGCCCACAGGAAGAGCAAAACTGTAACCCCAAAATTAAAATAAAAATTAATAACATAGTAAGCATCAAAGAACCTCAAGAAAAAATTTGAAAATATTAGGAGAGTCTACAGAGTTTAAAACGCAGTTACAAGTTAAGGGTCAACACTTGGGAAAAGACGGAAACAAATATTTGGGCTTTTGGTACCATTTTTACCAGCAGAGCCATCTGCCTACTTGAGAAGGCAGATCTGAAAGACTAAGATCATCAGTGCATTCAATAAATTTCAGGTCCAGAAAACCAATGACTATATGGATTTTGAAGCCCACCAAGGAAAGTACAGTGGCTAAGACAAACCAGTGCCTAAAGTTGAGACTGAGACTGCTAAATCTTAAGTGTAAGAGTGAATTAAAATAAATAATACAATCAAAGGACTAAAGACCAAAAATAATTATTTCAATCCCTATTTCAAACAACATAATTCTACTGGAAAGGACTGATGACTAGTCCTTGTCTCTGGCCAAAAACAAACCTAAAATTCTTAAATGAAAGACAGAATGAATCCAGCATTCAAATTGTCTCTATAATTTTTCATATATAATATCCAACACATAAATAATAAAATATGACCTTAGAGATCAAAAAGAAAATAAAACAAGACATAGAGTAGAAATCACCCAGAGAGGATTCAGATTATAGCACGATCAGAAACAGGAGTCATTAAAATGATAAATCTAAAAGAATATTGTGAATTGCCAGGCACGGTGGCATGTGCCTATAAGCAACAGCTTAGGAGTTGCAGCGGAGTCTGGGGATCATGGTTTGAGTCCCGCCTGGGGCAACTGAGCGAGACCTAGTCCCAAAAATAGGCAAGGTGGCATGAGCCTGTAATCCTAGCTACCTGGAAAGCTGAGGCTAGGGATTGTTTAAGTTCATAGTACCATGGGCAACGTGAGCCTGCAGTTCCATGGGCAAAAAATAGCAAGACCTAGTCTCAAAAAAAAAAAAAAAAAAAATTGTGAATCTAAAGCAATAACATCAATTATAGCATATAAATAAAGTGGACTAAAACAGAGGAAAAGAACAGAGTTATAGTGTTCTCAAGTCATATATTCTGAGAAAATATAAAACTTTACATTAAAATTTAATAAGAAGCATGCAGGCTATACTGTAATTATTGAAAAATTTTAAAAGAATGTAATTATGATAACAAAGAACAATTGGAATAATAAAAAACAATCAACCCTAAGGAAAGTATGAAAAGAGAAAAAAAATAACAAAAATGATGAAAAAGTATCATATTGTTATGGGGGGGATAGGGACACCCCCATTTAAATTCCTCTTTCCTATGGGTTCTTCGCCTGCGCACAGCAGCTGCTCAGATATCAAACCGTAACAACTAGGATAGACAAGAGGTTTATTTCCAGATATGGGAAAAACAAACTAAAAGAGTTCACACCCTCACACCAAATGAATCTAACCACAACACAGATGGGGCCCAGGCGGGTCTCCCCAAGGCAGGCCTGTCCGAGTGTCACCGTGGCTCCGCACTTCACCAGGGTCACCTCTCCTCCGCCTTCACACAGGTCTTGATTCTCAGGAACCGAGTGCTGGGGAGGTGAGGAAGCTCCAGAGGACTCAGGTCGTGGGTCCTTCTCCTGAGGCCCAAAACCTCTGCACATGATGCCAATCTCCAGGCTCTCGCTCTCACTCCACTATAGATGCTCCTCTCTTCAAAACTGTATCTGTCACACTCCACCTTTCCTCCTTTTATCCTTCTCCTTGCTTCCCATTCACCATCCCCCCCCCCCCCCCCCCCCTTAGTGTGATACTTCCCTTTGCCCTCTGGGCCTGCCTTTGACCTCGGGAACCTGTATTACATATCCCAAGTCTGCTCAGGTAATCACTTTACCCTAAAAAGGGGAACTGGCCTCAGGCTAGTCTTAGTCTCTGTCTTTCAGATGCAAATGATAGCAATGCCCACATTCCTTTCTCAAAGAAAGGAACTGGGTTCATCTTTGGGTCCGGCTTCAATAATACTATAAACATTTTTAATAGTGCTTGTATTATAGTAAATCAATTAAATGTCCTGAAACGAAGGAATGAATTTTCTCACTTTTGTAAAAGCTGAAAGCATCAATTTTCAATGACAGCAGAAACTTCTAAAATTTAAAGCTACAGAAGCTCTGAAAGGAAAATTCCATATTATACAATACTAATCAAAGAAAACCAGTATATTTGTATTATAATACTCAATGTTCTTGGTATATTTTTATTATGTCTTTAAAATATTAACAAAAATAATTCTGACTTGTTAGAACTATAAACTTGTTTGTACTTAATAATAGAGATAAAATATTTTAGGCAAAAGTTTACACAATTAAATAGGGAATTAGGTAAATAGAGTAAATATAAAATCAAGTTGGGAATATATAAAATGAGGGATCATATTGGGGATCTTAAAACAAATTTGTCAGTAACTACAAATATAAACATACTAAAACTTAGTACACAGGCCTCTGACAACTAGAATTTATGCTCTTTTTAAGGATAAGTGATCCATAGGTCAAAATTAACCACCTACTGGTCTCTGCAGCAAGTCTCAACAATATGAAATGTTAATTTTTATGTTGTTTTGATAGGGTGTGCTCCCCCCCCCCCATTGTCTCCTGTTTAAGATTGCAGATTTTAGTTATGCTAAAATGTGAGAATGACCTTAGTTGGAATTTCCCTTCAGGGAGAGGCAGGGGGAGAAAGAAGTGAAATGGTCAAGGTGAAACAGGTTTCCTGGAAGGCTGGAAATCAGGATATATAAAGGGTGTGCAAACAAAGAGAAAGATTCAGATTCAGATTCGAATTTTTCAGAGGCAATATGGAGATCGGATAGAGAGAGAGATTCAATGGAGGAGAGATGGGAATTGGCCATCTTGTAAAGATGTGAGGTATGTGTATGTGAGCTTGGCCATGTGGCCACCAGGGGCCTGCAACCCTTGGCTGACCCAGACTGGCAGCATGTGTGCTAGATGTAGTTAAGAAGTTTGCAGATTAGAACTCTGTGTTGGAGTTCATTTTGCTGAGTTACTTGTGTCTGAAGGAGGCCGTGCAAAAGTTAGGCCTGAGAAGAAAGTGAACTTTGCTGGTTCGGCACCATGGAGTTCCTGCTACCTGGAAGACAAGGAGAACACAACCTGGAAGACAAGGAGGAGGAAGCCAAGGGAGCAGCCAAAGGAACATGTCTTCTAGCATCTGGAGATGGACTCTGACTGATTTTGGTGAGATGATCAGGAGAGACTGAGGATTTCTAGGCAGTCTGGGAAAGGACTTTGGATAATGCCGAGAAAGGTTTTGGACAATGTTAAAGTAATCGGATTTTTCCTTACATGTTTCTTGTGTACTTACTAGGATAATTAGAAATAACTTTGTTAGAAATAAATTAGTCTGCACTGATAGTCTTGCATTGGTTTGGTAATTTGGTTAAAAAGGCTGGGGATGGTGGAAAGAACCCACAATCATAGAGTTTAAACTGTGTTTTTAAGTTTTTCTTTTCTGCAGTTTTTGGAGCTGAAAGCAGAGAGCAGCTGGCTGGCTTTTGCATATCAATGGTAAAGGTGATCAGTGTAAATGCTAATGAATAGTTTGCTGCCTGCTTGTAGAAAGAAGCAGGCAGATAGGTGTGTCTAGGTTAAAGGTAAAGGCAATTGCTAATGTAACAGTTTGTAGCCTGCTTCCGAGAGAGAAGCAGGCCTATATGTGTTCAGTTAAAGTCAGAAAGTCTTCTTCTGTTCGCCCACTTTTGCAAAGGAACTGTTAGTAGCCTGCTCCAGAGAGAGAAGCAGGCCTGTAGGTGTTTAAGTCAAAGGTAAAAAGCCCTTTGTGGTCACCCAGTTTCAGTTTAAACTACCTTATAGTTGCCTAAGGAGTGGTTCAAACCTAGAAATAAGTATCAAAAAGAATTAGAAATGTTCAGCAGTTAGGAGTACATTTTCAAATATCCAGCAAATCAAAGAATTGCATTGAAAATTAGAAAACCTTTTCAACTAGATAAAAATGAGACAAATCAAATTTTTCAAGATAGAATTATGGCAGTATTTAGAAAATATAAAGCTTTAGATGACATAAAATGTATATATTAATTTTTGGAAAACACTAACTTTGTTTCTAGCACTTTAAAAAAATCCTTAAAGGAAGTATCGTTGAATATTAATTTTTTCAGAATTTATATCATATTTTTTTCATGTTTAATCTGCTGACATTAACAGGTAGCTTCATGACAGCCATTACATGTATTCTTGTAATGCTAAATATTCTAAATACAATAATTTTTAATACAGTATTGTGTTGTATTTGATTTGCTGATGCTACACTGAAAAATTCTCACAAATGAAAGCAAGAAAATAAAAAAGAAGAAATTAAGCCACCATTCAAACACAATCATCAAAGTTCTATTAGGGGGTAATAATCAGTTTAGGATTGGATTTTCTTTAGACTGAATTTGTCTAGAATCCCATCTAGACACTCACTATTTTATTCACTCATCTATTATTATGACTATGTTAGAGTAAAACCCAACTTAGAAGGGTATCACTAATATAGAATAAATAGACATATCAGGGGAAGATAATAGTGATAATGTGGGAATGAAGAAAATCAGTGTAAAAATTCAGTTTAAAAAGAACATATTATTTAAATAATGTGTAGAAAATTGGATAATTATATGTAAAATAATAAAACTGAATTATTGCATTATAAAATATTTTAGAGTGGAGGTAATCATAGAAAGAAAAAAATCTAACTATAAAACAGAAACCATTACAAGAAAATTTACATCATTAATCTTATAATTCTAAAAGAGGGATAACACTATCCAACCATGATATCATTTATTTTTTAACAAGACCAAATATCTTTGAATTGTATATATAATTTGTTTTATTTTACATTGTTATCTACCCTGAGGTTCTCCCACCACCTTATCACTGGTGAATCATCCTTAGTCCTTGTGCCCCTCCCATTCTTGCTTTCCCCACCTCCCCCTGTCATGCTTTATGCTTTATGCTTTTTGCTGAGAGTTAATTTCAAATTTTTTCTTGTCTGTTTGTTTTCCCTTTATTTCTCATATAAGTGAGACCATCCAGTTATTTCCTTTTTCTTTCCAGCTTATTTCTGTTAGCACATTTCCTTCTGGTTCCATCCATATTGCTACAAATGACAGGTTTGCCTTTTTTTGATTGATGAATAATATTCCATTATGTACATACAACACACAACTTTTTGTACCATTTGTCCATTTTGGGGCATCTGGGTTGCTTCCATATCCTGGCTATTATAACTAGCACTTCAATAAGCACCTGGGTACAATGTCTTTTTGGATTAGAGTTTTTGTAACCTTTGGGTAGATTCTTAGCAGTGGGGTTGCTGGATTGAATGGAGGTCCAATTTTCAGTACTTTAAGTGTCTTCTATACAGCTTTCCATAGTGACTGGAGCAGTTTGTATTCCCACCAGCAGTGTAAAAACATGACACTAATTTTTAATGATGAAAGATTGACAAGGTTGACTACACACCAAAAAAAAAAAAAATCATAATTTCTCTAAGACAAGATATCCATCACAAATAAATCTAGTTAGTAATTTTACTAGTAAACAATTTAATTAGAAATATTTTTGAACCAAATAACATCTAAGGTAATTCAAAAAGATATACATATTCTATTCAGCAATCAAAAAAGACAAACTCATGCTATTCACAGTAACGTGGATGGAGCTGGAAAGGACAATGCCCAGTGAAATAAGTCAAGGAAAGGAAAAAGAAGAATATCAGATGGTTTTGATATCGGGTCGAAGCATGAGGCAAAAGCCTCCAAATTGCAAACCCCAAGGTCCGTTTCACCTGTGCCTAGCAGTTGCACCTGCCCCTAGCAGTTGCCACTCCAAATACCAATTAACAACAGGGTTTTATTAACAAGGGAGCTGAACAGGGAGAACAAAACGTCGTGAAAGCCACACGTGGCAGTTATCTTACCCCAGTCACCATTCTCCGACCCAAAGGTCCCCAAGGCACAGTTCAATCAATGACAGTTCCTTTGCCCCTCTGAACCTCAGAGGAAGGCACTTTGGCAAAGTCCAGTCCTTTCGCCGGCGTCTTCTCTTTCCTTTCTTTTCTCTCGGTGTCCCACGCTGCTCGACTTCTCCCAGGTGCTTCAAGCTTCCACGGTGGCTGATGAAGGAATCAGCCTTCCAAATCGCTGGCCGTCTCTAGGTACCAGCTCCCCACAGCACCTTGCTACAACGCCACACTCTCCACGCTGGCCACACTTCTGCTGGCCGCCATGGCTCCTCGTCCCCTCCAGCTCACTCTTCCAGGGGGCTTTCTCTTCCAACTCCCACTTCTGGCCGCTACTCGGACACCGCTCCTCCAACTTCTCTCTCTTCCCCTCTGGCGGCTTCTCCCGGACGCCACTCCTCCAACTTTTCTCTCTCCCGGCTTCTCCTCCGGACCTTTTTAAACTGCCACCAGCCAATGGGAGCAGAGTACTTTGTTAAATGCTACAACCTGGAGTGGGGGAGGGGAGTTAGGGCCACCCAGTTTCAGTTTCACTGATTAGAGAACTATAGGGAAACAAAACAAAGGGTCAAAAACAACAACAACCACCACCAAAACTTTCAGGCAGACTATAGATCTGAGGCATAGAGTAGATGAGGGCAAAGGAGAAGAGTCAAAACAATACAAGTAAGAGCACATGGGATTTGGTGATAGTTCTTGAGTGATGTGATAATGAGAGATTTATGGGAGGGGGGAAGTCAAATCTTGTACAAAATAAACAACAGTGTGAGAAAAAAGTTAAAACAAGTGAACATTTTTAAAAAAACAAAAAAAAGACAAAAGCAAAGATATACACATATATTGTTTCACTGTCTTAAGAAATACATACATGAGAAAAATATATTAAGTAAGAAAATGAGGATTGGAAGTACACTGAAGTAATTAAACCACAAAGCCACACCAGAATGTATTAATTCAGTGTGGGCTCAGTGTGCCACATAGTCCTAAGATTTCCATTATTTGCATAATCTCCTCTCCTATATTGAACTGTGTATTTCAAATGACCTTGAATATCTTGCAATTTGACAAAATTCATACTTAAAAGATGTTCAAGATGACATACCCTAAACATCTAGGTCTATATTCTTTAAACAAATTCAGTCTTGCCTAACATGGTAGCTCCCTGCTAAAACATGTTTCACATGGATTTAGAGCTACACTGTGCTATTAAAAAACTTAATATCCACTGGGAGGATAGTGAGTATGTTTATACTTGTTTTGAGAGAAACCATGTTAGTATTTTCAATCATATGAGAACTAGAATAAGAAAAATGTCTATGGGTAGCTTGGAATAATTTTCATTGTATATCTCAAATGTTTGCAAATAACTGAACAGTCCTAAGGTACATAAAAGTATCTGAAAAGTCCCGGGTAGTTTGCTTTTCTAAATGTGTGTCTTCATTATGAAATAATGGAACCAATTATATAAACAGAGAAATTACTTATGATTTCACCACAATCAGACATTTCACATCTTCCCTTTCAATAACTCCTCTTTTATATGTTTGAATTTAAAATTTTTTACTTTCACTTTACTTCTTGTTTATAGTTTCCTCAAGGAGACATCTATGAATTTTCTGAGCTAGCACAACCCTATAAGAGTATTCAACAATTCTGAATCAGAAAAAGTGCAAGATGTGAGGCATTACTGTATCCTAAGTAAAAATAACCCCATCGGATGGGAGAAAAATATTTGCCTACATGCTTCTGTCAGGGGGTTATGTGAAAGAGCTCATATACCTCTACAAAAAGAAAACAACCCAATATAAAGATGGGCAGAAGAACGGAATAGGCACTTCTCCAAAGATGACATACAATAGTCAATAAACACATGGAAAAAATGTTCATCATCACTTATCATCAGAGAAATGCAAGTCAAAACCACAATGACAAGCAAACTCACACCTGTGAGAATGGTCCATATCAAAAGGACCAGAAGCAATAAAATCTGGCAAGGTTGTGAAGAAAAAGGAACACTAATATCCTATTGGTGGGACTGTAAACTGGTCTAATCCCAGTGGAATATGGAGGATTCTCAAATGATTTCTGATGCATCTGCTATATGACCTAGCAATCTCACTCCTTGGTATCTACCTAAAGAACACACCAAGTTGAGAAGAAACCTGCACTCTCCTGTTCTTTGCATCACTGTTTACAGTATTCAGGATATAGAAACGGCACCAAAATAGTTTGTGTACACACATATATTCACATAGTGAAATGCTACTTAGTAATCAAAACAGATAAAACATGCCATTTGCAACAACATGGATGGATTTAGAATGCTAAGTGAAATAAATCAAAAGAAAGAGCAATATCAGTTGGTGTTACTAATAAGTAGAATAGAGAAAAACCAACCAATAAAGACAATCTTAAAGCTAACCCTTGAAAACTGACTAAAGAACTAAAGCCCTCAAAAGTAAGATTTTGTATAGGAAATGCCTCATAAAATATGTTGCACCTATGACACAGGGTTCTAATAGTTATCAAAAACCATAATCAAGATGTTATTCTTTTTTTCTTTTTGTGTGTCTTAGTGTTATCTGTGACTTTTTCTCAGTAATTTAACTGAGTAACTTCACAGATTAAGTCACTTTCTTAGGACTAATTCCCAAACTAATTCTTATATTTTAAGTTGTTTATTTTTTTTCCTGTTTTCCTAGTAATGAATGGTGAGATATACATGAAGGAAGTAAACCTTTTAAAATTTGTATATAGTCAAGGATTGCAAGGATATTTATCTACAAGTCTTCTGAAATTTTTGGACTCTCAAATAGAATTCAGTCATCTGTGTGTGAGATCTGCATATAACTAGTAGTGACATTTTACAAATGCAACATGGTCCAAATGTTATAAAAACTGATCATAAGACTGTGTTAGTAAAATATTCAACTTAGTGTGAGTGAAATAACATGTTATTTTCCCACATCAAATGATAGCTTATTTCTTCCAATACATGAAGCTTTAAGTAGAAAATTTTAAGTAGAAAAATTTACTTTACGTAGAAAAATTAGTATTTTATAAAATTGTTATTGTCTTATCCTTCTATCACAATGGGGTGTATACACACATATATAACAGAAATTCTACAAACTGAATGCATATGTACCTGTATTTCTTAGAAATTAAATTCCTTCCAATGTATACTAATTTCCTAGTATTATCAGAAAATCAGCTGTATTTCTTATTTTTCTATATAAAACAAAATAACTCATTCCAAAAACTTCCTGTGTCTATTATCAATATCAACCCTTATTGATTAGACAACTCAACCTAAAATCCAAAGACTTCTTTACAACAAAAAGCCATTAGAAGTATGCAAATACAAAGGACCAACTGCCATTTCTTCATTATTATTCACTTATAAATAATGAATAATTATTCATTCAGAGAACCTGGTGTTAGTGGGTATAAAGATACTCTGGTAAAAGTTGTAACCAGACTTCACAAGGAGCTGCCTGGTGATAACATTGTATGTTTGGGCAATGATGGATGTCACAGGAGTTAATAGACTTGGTTCCTCCACTATCTGTATACTATGGACTTGTCTTCATTCTCTGAGCTGTTATTTTTTGAAAATGTGCTGATACTATACAGATTCAGGAATTATTTAAATAAATAAAAAAGTCAACTACATCAAAAACCCTGAAAAATAAAAAGTCTATAACTTCAAATATTTGTGGATAAGCTTTCTCAAATAGTAGATATAGGTGGATAATTTCTGATTTGTGATCAACTCTTGAAATTGCTTGCCAGTAGTTTACTCCAAAGAGTGGAGGAAGAGTTGAAATTCTTTCCAGAAACTACTTCCATAGCTCTTCTTGTTTTGACCCAGTTTCTTTTCTCCATCTCCCTTTCTCTTTTTTAAATCGCTTTCCTGCAAACTTTTTTCTCTAGTTCTTTCTACAAAGAAAACAAACATCTACTCTTCTCTCAAGTCTGCTTTGCACCCACAGTCCCACCCCCATACCACCTTTCCCTAGGAGAAAGGACTGAAGTTCCAATTCTACCCATCTGGAATAACAAAAGAAATAGGAGAGCGAGCAAAAAGGTAAAGAATCATTTTATGATGGTATCTACCCTCAAGTGCTGTCTGAATATTTTCCTGATATTTCTAAGTTATGTTACTTGACATGCAACTGCCCCATCACAAAAAGAAAAGGTGGGGGAAGGGGAGGGAGAATGTGTGAAATAGTTTGTCAGAGCTTGAAGAATTATTAGTGACAGAATTAGAAAGGTCAACCCTTTAATTTTTTATTCTTCATTCACTAAGATACTGTGGCAGTAGTCTTTCTCAGAAAGTGCTTCAGATAATATGCATATAATTTCCATATTCAGTACCAGCAATTAACTCCAATTTCAAAATGGATTTTCCTGCTCTTCAAAAATAAAAAACAATCCTCATTAGCTTTAACCTCTTTGTAGATGTCCTTCTTTAGCAAGGAAGTCTTTCCTGGATGTTAACTATCCGCCAGCTTTGAAAGTTGAAGTACCAGAAACTGGCAAGGATACATTATTATCACTCCTGCTTCATTTTTCCCAAAACCCAGCATAGGGGGGAAATAAAAAAAATAATAATAATAACCCATTTTCACATGCAACTGACACTAGCTCAGTATCTGAGATTAGCTCATGAGGGTGGGGAAGCGTGTACCAGTTCCCTTTCATATATGAGTCCCTTTTATCCTATTCCATCTGCAACTCAATGGATAGAAAATGTGATGGGTTGGAGAAATCTGTTCATTCTGGTAAACTGTTTGGAGGTGTCAAGGCTAAGAATAGTCATGGGCTGACATTAAATAGTAGGGACACATGCTGAGCTGGCTCGCCCAAAGCTGGTGTCTACAGCAGTACGTTAAATTAGAATTTAGATGGGAGGACAATTTTAGAATATTCTTGGGTCTGATTACTCAAAGACATTTCAATTTAAAGATGCAGAATAGCCTTTGGGGGTATGAATTCCCATGCACAAGATTGATTCAGGTATTCTTAAAAGCTGTCTTTAAGCCAGAACATACTGGAGAAAACAATCACCATAATTTCCCCCTTTATCATTCCAGAGGCACATAGTTCCTGAACACAGACACAGAACTCATCTAAGACAAGCTGCTTAAGCAGTAAAGCCAATCTAGAAAAAATGATAATGCTTCCAAAACTTACGGAATAATCCTGTCCTTTGAAGTTTCCCAGCTTGCAAATTTGTCTAAGAGCTTAGTTGATTCACATCTTGGCAACATCTACATTCAGGCTAGGTTGAATATATGTCTAAATCTATGACACTATAAATGTCACAATTATGGCAAAAATATCCATTTCCTTTTAAAATGATGTTTCACTTCCAGTCACTGCTCTTTTAAATCACTTGCACATGGATTTATATGCCCAAGTGGTTAAAATGGTAGATTTAGAAAAGAAAAGGTCACTCTTTAGATCAGATGTGGGAAACAATTTGTCAGTGGATATAACTATTCTGCTACTCTGGAGATTTTCCTCAATTCTCTATTAAAAACAAATCTTTCATACTCTTCAGATTTTACCAAACTACTCTTTAAGTCTGTTTTCTTTCACAAACTATCAAACAACTTCGTTCAAAGGGATGTGTTAATTCACAGACTTGCCAGGCAAAGAGCCTTAGGCCTGAGAGCTCATGTGGCATTCAAATACATAACCCTGCCTCCAGGCAGGGCCTTGCCAAAGTCTATCAAGTAAACTGAAAACATAACCACTCTCCTAGAGCTGGAGGGAAGAAACTTTCAGAGATTCCAATGTTTAGATATCCCTTACTGCCTGTCAATATACCTAAAAGGGATTTCCCCTCTTGTGGTTTAAAACTATTTCTTCATTCTTCATGCTTTGTTCACCACAAAACTGAAGTACACTTTATAACCCTCATCATCAGACTATTTTATAGCTAATAACCCCCTGTTCTTTACCTTTTCCTCATATCTCCACATGTTTATACTTTAGCTAACATCACTGTTTTGTATTTTTATCTTACTATAATAATAATTTTTAAAATATATTCCTTTAGGGAAAAAATTACTTTCTGGGTATGTTCATTCACTCAACATTCATTGAAAGCACTTGAGTTGGTGAGCTATAAAGACTGACATTGCAGAGATAAAACACACACACACACACACACACACACACACACACAAATTCCTTTCCCTCTTGAAATAGAGAACCAATCTAGCAAGGAGAGGTAAACAAAAATGCATGCTATAAACGATACTGAGTGTAGGTTTTTATTTTTTTTTTTGATGAAGAGAGAAAGCCCATCGTAAGTACAGACTTAGACCATCAAATGAGGAGTTCATTTATGAACATGTTTGAGGTGACTGTTAGCTTTACACTACATTTATCTAGTAGATAGCTGGATATATGATTCTAGAGTTGAGAGGAAATAATGAAATGACATAAATTGTAGGGTCATCTATATCATTTATTTTGTAGAGGGACCTGTCATCTCCATTTCAACCAATTTCCCCATTCCATACTTCTTTATCTTTGAATCGGAACAATTTTATTTTATGAGGGTTTAGTCTAATTTTAAAGCATAATTTAACTAATCTACTAGATGATATTTAATTTCTAAGCTTAACAAGAAAGCTCACCTTCTCATCCTAGGTTACATTTGTACCAAAAAGTTATTAAGAACTTGAGCCGTATTTTGCTAAGTTTTTCCTAGGCATCATGTCACTAAATTTTAGGAAGTATTGCCATTAATTTATATTTTTAATAGAGAAATTGAAAAAAAAAAAACACAAACCAGGGACATTTAAAAAAGTTGCCTCATGTAACTGTCAAACACATAGTTATAACAGCAGTATGACTCCTAGAATTGGAAATGTTACCAGATACCAGGTTCTTCCACAAATAAGAGGATGTATTTCAGGCCTGCAAATATCCACTGAGAGCTCTTTTATTGTGATGCAACATCTACAGGATTAGGTTGTAGGTAAGCAGACATTCACAAAAGGAAGCTTACTGAAAAAGAGTGGTGAAAAATTGTGCATTATTAAGTATTTTTGAGGAATTATATTATTTAGTCTCCATACCACACTGGAAACAGAAGTAATATTATCTAAAGCCTCAAATCAAAGAACCAGCCCAATTTTCAGACAATGTGAAAGCATGGATTTGACTTAGAATCTTTCTGATTCTGGGACCATTTCTTTTTACTAAGATAAGATGCTGCACCAATGAAGTAACAGTGGATTTTTTTTTTTTTTAGCCTTTTCTATTAAAAATTTTTGAACATTGAAGGGTGAGCATGAAGATAAAAATGCTTTTCCTCACTACTTAAGTGATGGGATTTAATGCTATCTCCAGTAGAGAGTGTCAGAGTTTAATTAATTGTAGGATATTCAACTAGTGTTGCAGATTGTTGCTTAAGATATGCTCTGTGTTAGCAGTAAAGAAAACACAATATAGGAAAAGAAGACTTTGGTTTTCCTACACTGTTTCTCTATGAATGATTTAAAAATGATATGATTTATTGAGGACATAAGATATTTACTCAAAGGCAATGGAGAGCTATTGACTCACCCATCATTGTACAAAAATTAAGGGCAGAATTCAGAATAAACAGGTGGTTTGGCTCCAATCTTGTTGGAGCCAAGTACATATACTACAAGTACATATATTACTTATGTATACAGCCGTCATTTAAAAAGTTGAGTTGTGCAGTAAAACAAAAATCCATGAATTAGATAAACCTTACATTCTCGATGCCATCTTTAGACTTTGCTCAATCTGATCCTGAAAAAAAAAAAAATGCCTAAAAGAGTAGACTCATTTCCCAAAACGAATTTCCAAAAATTTCTAAAGTGTATGCCACATGACACATATTTAGAGTAAGAAGTGACTGCTTCTTCTTCCCCTGCCTCTTACCATTTCTTTCTAAAATAAATAAATATGCTAGGCAATTCACCTAAATAATTAGAACATTTAGGATTGCTCTGTTGCTGGGCTTCCTACTGTGAGAACAATTTCTAGGGAGGTCTATTTATAAGGAGGCTATTTTGAAATTTCAGTAGTTAATCAATCACCTTGGATGGGTTCCAAGAAAGACCTGCCTTATATAATCAATTTATCATAAATAGAATTCCAGAAGATAGCAAGGTTGGATTTCAAGATATAAAACACATAAATTATTATTTTTTTAAATAATTTTTTAATTTATATATATTTCACATCATTTCAGTCCCTGGGGGTCACCCACC